>JAWWES010000081.1:3056612-3088853 GCA_035583135.1 Lophotriccus pileatus | reverse complement strand
GGATGCACTACAAAGGGTCACCCAAGAAGAAATGTCTGTGGTGCTCTTGTTGGTTTCCCCAGAGGAGGATTTATCAGTCATAGAATGGCTGGAATGGGTTGGAAGGGACCTTAAAGATCATCTCATTCCACCCCCTGCCGTGGGCAGGGACACCTTCCACCAGCCCAGGTTGTTCCAAGCCCCATCCAACCTATCCTTGAACACTTCCAGGGATGGGGCAGCCACAGCTTCTCCTGTGCCAGGGCCTCCCCACCCTCACAGGACAGAATTTCTCCCTAATATCCGATCCAACCCTACCCTCTGTCAGTCTGAAGCCATTCCCCCTTTTCCCATCACTCCATGTCCCTGTGAAAAGTCCCTCTCCAGCTCTTTTGTAGCCCCTTTAGGCAGTGGAAGGGGCTCTAAGGTCTCCCTGGAGCCTTCTCTTCTCCAGGCTGGACAATTCTCTCAGCCTTTCGTCATAGGAGAGGTTTTCCATGTATGGAAACTCTGCTGGTTTCCCGGGCTGGGCAGACAGGAGCACAGGGATGCCAGCTCCCAGGACTGCTGGATATGGAAGCATTGGCTTCTTTCACCTCTATTGTCACAGCAATCATTCCCTTCTAAGCTGCCTACCAGGCATGTGTCTGCTCCATGGCATAACCCCAAAGCTCAGTCAGGAAAACTCAGAGTTGCTTTTCATGGATTTCTCTTCCTTCAGCTCTCCAGCCAAAGCCAGCAGTTTTACAGAAAACTGCACTGTAGCTTGGGAATGTTTTCCTTGGCACTTTGTATGTGTTATAACTGGTTTTTTTTCCCCCTCTCGGCTTAATCATACCAGAAAAACAGGGGGCATAGAAAGCAAACAGCAAACAGCCTCACACCAAAGACTTCACCTCTATCTCTCTCTAAAGAGACACATATATTATTTTGACAAAGAGAAGAAAACTGGGTGACTAATGCAGGATAATCAGCATTTTAACTCCAGTTGAAGAGCAGGAGGTACGGGAGAGATTAAGTGAATAAAAAGTGCTTTTCTTTGGCTTGATATAAAATGATAATGTGATGTGGTACTTGTGACACAGAGGAGCCCCACACAAGTGATTCACCTGCTGCTGTCTCACACCTTTGGAGCCCTGCCTGGTTTGGTTTCTCACTCTGCCACCCCATCTGGATGTCTCAGACAGCCTGGGCTGTCTCAGGTGACCCTTGGCAGGTATGTTTAGACAAAGCAGTGAACCAAAGTCTGGGCTTTGGCTCAGGAGACCCCCCTTTGATGAGGGGCAGGAATTGGGGTGCTTGCTACCTGCTCCTGCAGCAGAATTGGAGGTGTCCCTCTAGGCTGGGACACAGGTGGGGTGGGAATTCTGCTGTGGTGTCATAAAGCAAAAAGGTATTTGGGAAACCACTGCCTTTTTGAAAGCCTATCTTGAATCCCACACGCTCAAATGCTCCCTGTGTGATAACAGCTACACGTTCAGCATGACCTCTGCAGAGTTTAACGTGAGTCTGCCACGTGATGTTGGTCTGGTCCTGGAAAACAAAATGGTCTATGGACACAGATGGGATATATGTAGCATTTTTGAGGGGTCCACACATTGTTTAGCCAAGAAAGTTGCCTGTAAACAGTAAAATAACTGAGCTGAGGCAGTTTGATTATTTGGGTTGTTGATTCAGATACGAACAACCGATAAACAACACCATCCAAAAAAGATGCTGATGTGTAATTGATAAGAGAAAAGCATGTGATCCTTCCTTGCTGAAACAGAGACCAGGAGGTCTGATGCATTTGTTTTTTAATTGACTTTGCACAGCATTTCAGGTTCGTGCTGCAGATGGGACTGCTGTGATCCTTTCGCAGGGAGCCTGTCCCACATGAATCATAAATGTCTTGTGGCTGGAAGGTAACATCATTTCAGAACGTGTGGGAAGGGCTGATTTATTGAAGGAGTCACATGACAAGTTCTGGGGCTGCACAAGCTTGAGGCTTTCCTTCCAATCCTTGGGAGCACAGTGAGTTGGAAGGGCTGGCAGTTTTGTTTTACATCTCTGCCTTTGTGAGTTCAGCAGGAGAGGGAACTAAACGCTTCCTACAAGATTTATGGTGTTGGCAACTTTGATAAAATGTTTGGGTTTTTTTTTATGCAACTTTTTCTCTTTCTTGCTTTGCAAGCAACTTCCCAATACTCATCAGTGCTGACCAATGCAAATATGCTTTGAAAACCTCTGTGCACCAGGAGGGGAAAAAAGTATGAGGAGGAGAGAGGCAGCTGTTGTTAACAAGGTGAATGTTAACCTGGAGGACAGCACAAATGTGGAGTCCTATTGCTGGTCACAGACCTTTAGCAGTGAGTGTGTAAAACACGCAAAGTGAGTAACTTTAACAAAAGGAGAAAATGTAAATCAGCAAAGCTGAAAAAAACCTTCAAGCAAACCTGACTACAGCACTGGATGTTTGTGGTGTTGTCCTCTGGTACTTTTCCCAGACAGTGCACCTTCATACACAGGACGTAGCTCAGGACCAGTGCACTAACATCCCTCTCCTACTCCAACCCCAGGACTGAGTATCTTCTGCCTGGTGGAAGGTGTCCCTGCCCGTGGCAGGGGGGTTGGGATAAGGGGATCTTTAAGGTCCCTTCCAACCCAGTCTTCTGTGACTCTGTGATTCTGACATTTGCAGAAGACCTGTCAGATGTGTTTCAAAAAAAACCCCTGTATACACTGGAGAATACACGAGCACCTCTAAGGGCATTTACAAAGCCAATTAACTTTGATGTATTTCCAACAGGAAACAATGGGAATTAAATACTCCACCTACACGGGAATGTTTGAAAATCCCATTATGTGCCTATCTTCATGCTTGGAACACAATACACATCTGGCCAATAGCATGGAAACCCTGCACATTATTTTTGGCAGGCAGTGTGTTTGTAAGCAGCCCCCTCTACCAGGGGTTTGTTGTCAGCACAAGGTACACAACCCACCCCTCTGATGTGCCACAGGTGGACAGCACTGACCCAGGAGGGCACACCAGCTTTCAGATGTGGATTGAAACGTGCACCTCCAAGCTTATTATGGGGTTTTGTGTATTTTGATATTGTACATTGAAAAAAGAGCAAGCCTGGGGAGAAGTCTGCACCCCAAAGGGCTTCCCAATAAATGCAGGGAGAAACTAATACAAGCAGATGTGGAAAGGGAAACTTCCTTGAAGTGACGTAGGAAAGGTGGGATGAGGGCACAGGACTTGGTTTGGTCACTGAATGTTTCTTGGTCTGAGTGACTCTTTGCCATAAGGCATCTTCTTAAGTAAACAAAAGGATCAAAATCCACACACATGTTCATACACACACGTGCAGACAAGATAAAGGCTAATAAAAGCCATCAGTAGATTTTAAAAGTGAATTCCAACTTTCACTTGAGTGTTGTTACTATGGTAAAAAAGCAGAAGATGGCTGGTGTTTGGGTTGGTTTGTTTCCTTTTTCTTTCCTTTTTTATTTTCCCCCAAAAAGGTTACGCAATCCTTTTGTTAAAGAAAGGCTGCTCTAGATTTGATGACCTTTCTGAAATACCTGCACACAGGTTCCTGCTCAGAGCTCTGACCAACCTGACCTAGTTGAAGATGTCCCTGCCCATTGCAGGGGGGTTGGACTAGATGGCCTTTGGAGGTCTCTTTCCAAACCAGACTATTCTGATTTGCAAAACTGAGGCCAATCCCTGTCTGGCTGCTCCACAGGGAGACTTGCAGGGATCCCTGGGAGACATAAAACCATGGTAACCACCAGATCTCACCAACAAGCAGCTGGGCTGGCCTGTGGTGTGCATTTCTTTGGTTGCACGCTGCTCTTGAGTCAATTTAGACGCTGTGCTAGGAAGCAGCAATCCCTGTTTTCCGATGTTGGAGGTGACCAGTCGCTGTGCCAGGACCCACCGGTGATGTGGCTGAGGCTCAACTGGCCTCTGGCTGAACTGCTGAGCTGTAAGTCAGCAACCAGCCACCATCCCCAAGGTCTAAATGAGTCAACCACTAAATCACAGGCAAGCCAGCTGAAGGACACTCAGAATTTCTACTGTGCAAATGTGCTTTCAGGCTGGATGTGGCCGGCCAGGATTGGGATGACCCAGGTCAACCACTATTCCCTGCTCAGCCTGGAAGGGGCAGCTCATTAGCCACTGTGCCAACGATGAACACAGCACTGCTGGACCCTGAGGACACCATCCCTGCAGGGTGCTGGTTCTGTTCCCTCTGACCTCGCCAGCAGCTTTATAATTTGTCATTTCTCCACCTCAGAAGACTGAATGACTCGTTTGACACATGCAATATGCAGAGTGCAATTAATTGGCTCAGCCTCTGACATGACCCCTTGGAGCCTAGGATTGCAGAGGAGAGAGGTGTCAGAAGGGTCAGAGGGTTCATTCCAGAGCCTTTGGAGAGTGCTGAGCACACACAGCCTCCGTGGATGCTGGCTGGCTCGTTAGTATCTGGGAAACTCATTAGAGTTTTATGAGTTCTTCTTTAAAGCTTCAGCTTCTCATAGCTTAAGGTCACTATAGCACTGCTCTGTGGTAATTACACCAATGACAAAGATTTCCTTCCCCTACACTAATTAGCAAGTGGAGAAACTTAAGAAACCAGTGTAGAATCCAACAGGACTATGTGGGTGATGCAGTTTTTGTTTTAACTACGTATTTTGCCACCAGTACACAATTTATAGATATTATTATTTCTTTGCCAAAAGTTTCCCTTGAGATACTCCTAATCTTCCACCTCTATGACATTATATAAGAAAGGGAATAAGGAGAATTAGTCTATGGAAATTTGAAGGATTTATGTGAATTCTTCACTTATGAACATACAACATCTTTCCCACACAGAGAAATACCATTTTCTGAGCGGTGAACTCACAGGACTGTAATTCCAAAAAAAATTGCTTTGTTTCTCTCCATGGACTAAGAGGAAAGCCTTGTGGTGGCTGTTTGCAGGAGTGGGTACCAACACCACAGAAATAATGAGTCTGACCACAGACTGTGGTGGTCAGAAGGTAGATACATCCCCTCACAGCTCCTCTCTGCCCAGCCCCTGCTCCACACTGTCCTGGGTGACTCGGGACAGCTGTGCTGGGCCTGGTCCCCTGGTTGTCCTGGATGTGTGGCATGATGGCACTCAAACCCAATCCCAAACTGATATCCCTACAGCCAAGCAACTGCAGAGCAGCACTGCTGACTCCCATGGGGAATAGTCAGGATGAGGCAATGTGTTGTCTCCACTGGGGATTTACTGCAAAGGAGGAGGGTGAAAAGATTTAAATAGTGTCAGAAGGAAGCAATTAGTGCAGATCCAAGGTCAGCTCACACTTGCTCTCCCACGCCAGCTGGCACAGGCCTGATCTGCAACGCTCAGCACTGCAAACATTTTCCTGGATGGACTTTTTGGAGTCGTGTTTCAAGTCCTGAAGTGTTCATGGGTGTTCATTTCCATAATGACTCACTGAATACAAGAAGCTTTGTTTTCTTCCTACGTAATATACTGTAAATCAGAAGGGACTTGACCAGTTTTCTTTACACACACAGTCAAGAGATACACACACAGTGGACATGTGTGCACATGTATGTACATGTGAATACATGGGTACACAGAGCCACATACACAGGTTGTCAGGCCAAGAGACCCACAACCATTTCCTGGCATAGCTGAGACTGTTCCTGCTGAGCCAGAAGCTACATCTGAATCATCCCAGAGCTGTGCCATGAATGATTCTTTTGCTGAAAGGCACATACGACTTCAGGAGACATCACAAAATAAAGGAGAGAGTTTTCCTTAAAGAGATGTGACTTTATTTGCCTTCCTGCCATGAGAAAGAAAAGGAAGAAGCTTCTTTTGAAGAGAGGAGACAATCAGCATGTTTCTGGAACCCCTGAGGTGCACGTGAAAAAAATACAGCAGCCAAACCTTGACCACGTTCATACTTTCATTAGGTCCATCCAAAATCTCTTCATCCTGAAACAGCTCCCCCATCACCTCTCCATGTGTCAAGTGCTCCAGACTGGAGCATCTTGGTGGCCTGTGGCTGACCTTGCTCTGGTTTATTACTGTCTTCTTGTACCAGAGTCACAGGGAGCTCCTCCCTGTGGAAACCCAGGAACCCTGGCCCAGAAATTACCTCTATGCTCTTGTTCCTGTCCTCTTGTCCAGCCAGGGCTTTGGTCTCTGAGCTGGGATGACTCCTGAAGGATGTCTTAGGTTCCCAGGCAGCCATAGGCCTACTGGTACCTGCCAATACAAATTTGGAAATGCATGTCTTCTTGAGATAAGGGTGTGTGGCTCACCTCCAGCTCAGCCAGCATCTTCATCAAAGGCTACTCTGGGAGAATGGAAGCTCTTGCTTATCTGTCTTGCTCCCAGGTATTTTCCTCCTGGGATGATTTCCAAACAGCTTAACTCACATGAATCCATTTCTGAGCAGCCCCGTGACTTGATCCCGTGCCATGCCTTGGGACAGCAGCAGCAGCTGCTTTGCCTGGTGCTTTGAGGAAAGGTGAGCATTTTGTCATCTCAGCTCTGATGTTACAGAAGTTTTTGGTGACAGAAGTCAGCTCTCCACCCCTGGAACCAGACAGAGCAGCACAGACAAGAGCATCACCACTGCTACCAGGCAAGTGAACTGGGAACTTCTTCCAAATGGGTGAGAACTTGCAGAGTTGAAAGGGTTGTTTTTATTTTCTTGAAATTGTTTGTACTAATAAAATAAAGAATGACATACTTTAACTCTCTAGCCATGTCCAACAGCAGAGAGAGAGTCCTTCAGTCTCATTTCTTTAGCCAGTGAAAACCTTATTGGCTTCAGTGCATTCTTCATAGAACTCATTGCTGGAATAAAACCCCACCACAGTCCCTCCAAGTGTCCTTGGCTACCTGGATCTCCCTGCACTGTCTGTAGACAATAGAACCCTGTTGGCAGAATCCTGGACTGCCTGACTTGACCCTGTCCAATTCTATTTCTCCCTAGGGGAATATCAGAGAAGGAGCTGAGTAAGTGCACAAGACATTCCTAGGTGTCTGTTCCCACCTGGAAGAGCTTAGAAAAGGTGGCACATGTGCACAGGGCATACAGCTGCTTTTTTGGACAGAACACTAGGAGGCAGCTGGGATTCCTGGGGCATCTGAAAAGATGCTAGAATCATATATTTTTAGGCAACTGAACCAAGCCCTCAGTAAGGCCAAGAGATGTGTTCCACCAAGCAAGGCCAAGAGCTCCTCCTGAAGCAGGAATCTTCTGCAGACAGGAATACCCCTGACAACACTGTTACAAAGTCCCAGTGCCCTGGCATCGATATATTCCAGCAGTTAGCTGTGAGGTGATCTCAAATCTCCCTCCTCCCTCTGTTATCTCATTGAGGCACAGGAATGCAAATGAGTTAGGAGGGGAAAAAAACTACAAACTTTTAATTTGTTAATTTAAATTTGCTGTTTGTGTCCAACAAGCTCCAAGTTGAACGTGACTGAGCTGTTAGGACAGGATGCCTCCACAAGCAGGGGACTAATATCAGTGTCTTCCAAGGTATCTTCTAGCCCCTGAAAACTAGACCAATATAAATCTGGAGATTTAAATGAAGCTTTTGCTGGAAAGTCCTATAAAACAGCTGAAGAAAATTCAGAGTAGGCTTGATAAAGTGGAAAGAGCAAATTACTCCACCTCTGGTGAGTTACAGGTAATGGGGAATGTATTAACTTGTTTTTTTCTTCCTGCTGTTGCAAAGCCCAACAGAGGGAAGAGGAGCACAAGGGACAGGGATCCAGTGTAACACCATGAGTTTAGAAGGGAGGCAATTCTTCTTGCATTTAAATATCCTCTTGCTCAGATCTTACCATGAGGTGGTTCTTCCTGTTGGCTCCTTATCAAACAGGCTTTCCTTACCTGATCTTAGATACCAAACCACTGTCAAGACAGGTGTCCTCTTCCTGTCCAGCGTAAAGAAAATGATGCCTGGTTTTATTGAAACCAACCCAGAGTAGTGTTTATTATTGAAAATATACAGTATTTTTGAACATCACATAAAAAGCCTGGTAGATACATCTGCTCTACTTCAAAATGCTCAGTAGATATCTTTGTGCAGCATGTAGCACTACCCTCAAAACGCAAACATCCTCTTCTCATTACTATTTTTACAGTGCTTCCCTTTTGTGTCTTTTAAACCCAGAAAATATGTCTTGTTGTCCTTCCCCACCCCGATCCTCCCAGCTGAAAAAAACCCAAAGACTTCCCAGAGGCTACTTACACTGTGCCAAAAGCGCGGGGCTAAGAGGAATAAGGATATTTTGTAGAGCACTTGGAGCTATTGCTGTCCTTTGCAAAACCTGTGTGTGTGCACAGGGCACGGTGCTTGCAAGGCAAAGTGCCCTGTGTTTAACAGTCCAGCGATGCCCTGACAGCTCCCAGTCTATCAAAGGGAGGAATGGGGAAAGTAGATGAATTCAGATTCTTCACATCGCCTTCCAGATGCTCTTTTTTTTTTTTCTTATTTTTTGTGCTGCCACAAGTTCTCAAAGTTCTGCAGAGAAGAAACTTTTTACAAAGAAACAAGAAAAGGGGTGGGCTATTATACACCAAACTGTTGAAATCATTGGGAATCAATGTACAGGGCGAGATGGGCAGTATGTTAAAAACAGTCTTTGTTCACCACAAAATGTGTGGGGGGGAAACAACAACGACAACAAAAAACAAACAAAGAAAAAAAAAAGGGAGAAAAAAATTGATTGTTCCTGCCAGTGTGCTGTTTTAGACTTTGCATTGTGAACTTCCACAAAGTGCAGTCAGGGTTGAACCTGCTTCTCCTTTGAATCTGTTTTATCACCACCGACTCCAAGAGGCTCTTGCCTTGGTTGCCTGAAAAGCAGCATCACGGGTACGGGAGATGAGGGTCCACAGGAGCACGCCGGGCACCTCCCTGAAAGGAGATCAGCGAGGATAAAAGGAGGAAAGTTTGCAGAGAGGGGCTTGGGAAGAGTGAAGATCTCTGAAGGCCACCGGGCGGTGCGGGACGGCGCGGGGCAGGTCACACGGCCGCCGTCTGCTTGATGCTGTGGAAGCTGATCCGTGTGGGAGAGGTGGGGATGGACATGGCACGCGCCACACGCACCCGGAGGGAGTGATGGTCCTGCCAGCGGTGCCACCTCTTCCTGGCTGCAGAACGGACCTGGGGGAAGAAAGAGGGAAGAAGGTGAATTCTTGGAGCGCTCAGGTGTCCTCCGTGAAGGGACGCTGGGCAGCGCTGGGACAAGCGATGGTGATGTGTGTCAGGGCACTGAAACATGCAGGCACTGATTGAGATGCCTAAACAGGGGTGTCTGGTTCGTTGATATCCTCTTGGGTACTTTGGGAAAAACGTGACTTTCACACGTCTCGTATCTGATGTCTTAAAATACCCCAGAGCATTTCAAAGGGCAGTAACGGCCTACCCAATCAACGGAGTCAAGCCCTCGAGACGGATGCACCCGAAGGATGGTGCCTCTCTGGAGGTCTCAGAGAGCCCCATCACGGGGGCTACAGCTGCCCCTGCTCCCCCTGTGTCTGAAGAATCACAGCTGATCTGACTATGCTTTAGTTCTACGGCACAGACACACCTGACCCACTCACTGTGAGCATCTCCTGCAGGCAGGGCAGAGCTGCTCTGCAGTCAACAAGCAGGTGCTGACAAATGAGCCAGATCAATCTTCAACTTCAGTGCATATTTTTTCACTTGGAGCACAGAGACAGCCCAGAAACCTTAGCTCACATATATACATACACAGGCAAGAGGAAAAACAGGAAGGAGGAGTCCTAGCCTCAAACATAGGGGGAGGAAAGGCTTGAGGTACTCCTAATTTAGAACATGACCAAATCCCTGGCAGAGAAGGCTCAAAGGCATAACGTGGAATGAAGCACTTCAAGCGATTTCTGGATATTCTTGCTGATCTCTGCTTACTGTAGAGAGGCAAACAATTCAGACCCATACAGCTAAGTAAGCCGACAAAATTAGGGGAGATGAATCTGGGCCCAGCTACTTGGACAGTCCAATGAGTCTGATGCACTCATGACACTTGGAAAAGATTGTTGACATTCTGCTGCCAACCTGAAATCCAGCAAACTTTTAAAAAAGAGAATTTTTACCTACAACCTCTACATCAAGGCAGGGCCTCCTTTGCCAAAATCACATTTGTTTAGAAGATGGGGTTATAAATAATATACTGTAGACATTACACCTCAACTCTTGACCCACAGCTCTGTTCCTGACCAAGAGACAACCACTCAGTGTGTCAAAGGGTATGATCCATCTCCTCGTACAGCAGTTGTCCAAAATAGGCCAGATATTGTGGTCAGATGAAAAATACCTGTATCCCTTAATTAGTTATAAAATGAGTCTAGACAACTAGCTCTGCTTGAGATGTCTAGATTATAAATTTAGACAATACTGATATCTTACCCTGAATATTTTTCAGTCTTTCATGTACTTATCTCCACTGCATCCCTCTAAAGTAAAGGACTGCTCTTAGCCCTGTTTTACCACCAATGGGGTTTGGGTGTTAATAGCAGTGATGCTGTTGTAGAGCAGACCTCAACCTGGATCAGCTGCCATGGCAACTGCACAAGGCCTGGGCTGAGCGTGCACAGCCTGTCTGAAGACCATGCTGGCACAGGTTCTCAGCTATCAGCACCTGAGGGAGGTCAATCAAAGCCATCCTGGCTGTAAATATCATCACCACTGGGACTGCACGGGAGATGGAGTCAAAAAGAAAATTGCCCAAAGATGCACAGCCGCTGCTTTTCTCCAGTTCTTTTGAAGCTTGTCTTCAGGTGCACTGTGAGGTCTGCTCAAAAGATGAGGAACACACGCCCCAACCCCACTTCAAACCACATTCAACATGCTAAGGGTGCTCAAATGAGTTGAAGAGCTCTACTAGCAAAGGCATTTCCCATCCCAACTAACTGGCACACTGGGTTTCCTTCTTTTGATTTTGACTCAATGATTTGTTTCAATATAAAATAATAACAAACTTAACAGGGGGTCAGACATAACCTAATAAAACAAACAATATGAGGAAACAGGACTGGAGAAAGAAGAGTGAACATCTAATGAAAGAAGAACTAAAATTAAAAGACAGCACTGACAGGAAGAGCATGATCATCAGTTCCTAATGGACTGGGCACATGGAAATAGACTCTGCACTTGGAGAGGTAAGGGCAAAGCATTTCTTAATGACAGAATAATTCACTGCAATTGGGATGTGACCAGAGAGCAAGCAGAAAAGGTTAAGCTAAATTTTATCTCTTACAATTGAAGTCAGAATCAGAATGTTAGCTTAACTTTAGGTCAGAAGAGAAAAAAGAAAACTGGCTGTGACTGCTATAATTAAAAAAAAAAAAAAAGAAAAAGAAAACAGAAAGACATTGAAAAAGCTATCACACAGTGGAAGAGTAACAGAAAAAGAGAAAGCAAAATTCAAACATGGTTGTTAATCTCCGTAAGAGATTAATTTTGGAATTCATTAAGCATTGATAGAGTCAGGACCGTGCCCTAGAGTCAGCATTAGCACATTTATGACTTAAAATTACCAGCACTTGCCTGTAATAGCCCAAAGATGCTACAGACTGTCAGCAGTGCTTAGAGCTTAACGAAGGGGCTCTGGAACACAAATTATCATCCTCACGCCTATGGAACTGTAGTTGCTTGAGAGGACCAAGATTATCTGAGGAGAGAGCTCAGGTCTCTGTGTTGCTCTCTCACCTTTTTTCTTGCAAATTGTTCCTCTTTCAGAATTACCCTTTTCAGCTCTTTGTGCTTTGTGTACTGTGAATAATCACAGCTCCTGAGCATGTGGTCAGATCAGAGTTGCCAATGTATTTGTGCCTACAGAGTGTGGGCACTGCTTTAGAACTGTCAGGGGAAAGGATTCAGATAATGGGATGGAAATAAATCAGTGGGTGACAGTTTTCCTCTCCTGATTGGATCACCTAACCCAGGACTTGTCAAACCATTAGATCACATCTGAAAAATCACTACAAAACACATCTGATAAAAAATACTGTTAAAATCCTCTCCTCCTCCTCCTCCTCCTCCTCCTCAGCAGAATAACAACAAGAATGATAGAGATGGAGAGAAGGATGAAAACATTCAGAAGTTTTCTTTTCATAAAACAGACATCAGCTTTGCACTGCTGTTACCTATGCCAGACACTGGCTGCTGGCTCATTTCTTGCAGCCATCCTTTACAAATGAGCTGAAGAAAGAGTCTTCAGGGACATTAAAAATAAGTTTTTTGGAAGAAAAATGTCATGTCCCATCAGCAAAGAGGAAGAAGGCTCGATCCATTTAAAGGGGCCCATTCACTTGGGGCTTGACATAATAACACTAAAACACAATAGTATTGTAGGTGCCTGATAAGAAGGGCTGGAATAAATGAGCTGTCACGGTAATGGAAGCTGGAATTAAGGCTGTTGGGATGCCACCATCCTCTGTCCCCAGGGAACATGTCTCACCTGGAAGTGTTGACAAGTGCAGGGCAGAGGGACAACAGGTACTCTCTGACTACAGGATAGTCATGGTGTTCAGCAGCCTGCGACTACAAACCCCAAATTAAGTTCTTGCCATGCTCAAGTGCGACTTTTTATTCCCAGAAAACCTGATCTGAAGGCAAGTGAAATAAATTAAGATTTATACATCCCGATGGCCTTTGAAACAGACTGATTTTTGCTTTATGAAGACAGGTTTCAGTCAGGAATTCATCAAGTTCCACCTGCACTTAAGCACCTTCGTGCCGTGTTTCAGATCCTTGTGCTGCAGATGGAGGTAAGTGGAGAACATCTTTGGTCTTTAAACACCTTTAAAAAGCAGTGCTATTGCTCTCAGAGAGATAGGAGTGTTTATATATATATTTTTTAAATAAAATACATCATTGAGCAACTACACCTGTGTCCTGCTGCCCCTCTCACTCTACTGGAATGGCTTTACAAGGCTCCTCTAGACCCAACCTCTCAGGCCAAAGAAGCTCATGTTACCATCAGGCCAAAAAATATTGAACTAAACATCTCCATAAAGATGCCACCATCAGTATTTAATCCTCCTAAGGTCAGGAAGGGAGGCAGTCAAAACAATCTGCAGGGCTCAAAGAAAACAAAAATGAAGATCAGGTAGAACCTTTTATTTTTTTTTTCCTTTCCCCCCCAGTCAGCCTAAATCACACCACTCTTTAGGTAACATTGTCAAGTTTCTTTTTCTGCCTAAAAAAATTATCCTGCTTAATTGGTCTGCATTTCTTTTTTTTTTTTCTGGAGTCTTTGGCAGCAATTCCATAAAATCTGGTAACAGGAGGAGAGTTTTGCAGCACCTGACAAGCTGGGATGTTAAAAGTTTATTTCTAAGATCCCACCAGTGCAATTTAGTTATCCTGTATAGCTGTTGAAGAAGCCAGAACAATTCTGACTAGTTATAAACATTTGCCACTTATTTTTTTTTTTGGTGGAAGAAAATGCTGCCCTTCTACCACAAAGGACCAGAACTAACCATGAGGGAGGGGGGCCATGGATGCAAGCAGCCCACCTCTGATTTTGTTGTGGAGTGCTCTGGAATCATGTTCACAACAGCAGTGGTGTGATGAAAGGGAAGATGGGGTGGGGAAGAACCCTCAGCCCACATGGAATTAAACTTTAGCCCTCTAGTCCACCTCCATATTCATATTTATTCAGAGATTTTAAGGAATGCTTAATGCATGTTCCTTTGGGCTCAGAATGATTAATGTGAGGTCTGCTGGGATGGATGGGCAGGTGGATGACTAATCATTCCAGTGTCGATTCAGAGCTGGCAATTCTAATGAATACCCTCCCAAGATGATCAGATCAAAGTAAGCCACTTTGAGCTTAATAGGTTTTGAGAGACAGATGGTGCTTGGCTAAAGGGTCAACACAAAAAAACATCTGAACATATTTATCCTTGCCTTGCACCTTGTTGTGAGAATAATGTACAGTGGCATCTGATCTATTCCTCTCTGATGATGGTTTCCAAGTCAGCTAATTGTTTTCCATTTTAAATGTTAAGTCACAGATGATTATCGATCTTGAGCAGACAATACCAGAATCTGAGCCTTGCTTGAGTTAAGAATTCATGTTTTGCAGGATGATTTCAGACAAAGGCCTGGCTAGTTATGTATCCCTCCAGGACATGGTTAGAAATGAAGGACAGCCATCTAATTTTCGATATAGGATTTGTGAATTACAGAATAATTAAGGTTGGAAGGGACCTGGGAAGGCCTCCAGTCCAATGCCATAATCAGAGTAAGTCCAGCAAACAAATTTTTTCCAGCTTTGAAATTGTGTCAGGGTCTTATCCAGTCATTTTGAGTACAAACAGAGATCTCAAGACACCTTTGAGCCTCTCTTCCAGTGCTTAAACATCCTTGCTATGATTTTTTTGGCCCATTTAGTCAGGATTTCCCTTGTTTCCTTCATTAACTTTCTTTGTGCAACCCCTCATGACTTTATAAATGTAGGTTGTGCTCAAACGCCACCGCCTTCATTCACAAGCCCTGTAATGGGGTGGCTGTGTTATGATCTCCCACTATGGCTGGTAAGGATTTCCAAGGATTACAGAACTCTCTGAGGCATCTGGTGGTGATTGGAAATGACATAAAGCACCTAATAACAAGGATAAGTGTTCTCTGCAGACAGAGATTCTTATTCCTCCGTTATCCTCTTGTTTCCATCACGTCTTTGCTGAGGTAGCAGGAGTTGAGCAGCCCTTTCACTGAAGTTCTTGTTCCTCTGGAAATTTACCTGGGTGGAAGTATTTTATTTCCTTTTTTTGGGAGATGCTGCAGCATCTGAGATCTGACCTTCTCCCCTCCAAGCTCCAACAAACATCTGTACAGGAAGATGTTTGGGCAACGGCAACTACTGACAGAACAAGGGGAAACGGCCTCAAGCTACACCAGAGGAGGTTCAGGTTGGACATCAGGAGGAATTTCTTCAGTGAAAGGGTAGTTAAGCACTGGAACAGGCTGTACTTGGAATATGAACCACTCCTTCCCCCTCTCTCTGAAACACTTTACTTTCCCTCAGGAGAAAACCATCACTAGCAAGAAGGTCTGGATGACAAGGTGGATACAACACCAGAAAGGGAACTGGAGGGAACATCTATCTTCCTTTAAAGGTGCTTTATTTGGAATCAGTCAAAGACAGAAGAGAAATGCTGGGAGTGCTGTACCCATCTGCCTGAGAGCAGAAGGTGCATAGCAAAGAACTGAAAGAATTTTTACTGAACCGCAGGAAAAAATGTCCAACAGGAGATTTTTTGGGAATGCATTCCTTTGGCACAGCTGCAAGCCACTCGTGGAATGACAGAATCATTGCACGGCCTAGATTGGAAGGGACCTTAAAGATCATCTTGTTCCAACCATGGGCAGGGACACCTTCCACCAGCCCAGGTTGCTCCAAGCCCCGTCCAACCTGGCCTTGGACACTTCCAGGGATGGGGCAGCCACAGCTTCTCTGGGCAACCTGTGCCAGTTTGAAGCCATTCCTCCCTGTCCTTCACTACATGCTTTTGTAAATTCTATCTATCCTTGATGCAAAAAACTCCACCTTAAATCCCTTTTTTTTTTTTTTAATCCAGTGTTATCTGAAACTAAATTCAGCCTTGTGACCTCCGAGTTGATACAAAAAATTCTGAGGAGCACCTCGATTTTTGTAGTCACTGAAAAAGAAGTTCACAACCTGCATTCATTCTTTTAGAAGCAGCATCCAAAACACAAATGCATACATATTTTTCATTATGCTAGTTTTCATAATGTCTTAAATTCTCAGAAATCTCTCATCATCGATTTTCTTGGAAGTCCAGAGATGCTCTTTTCCACTTGGAGTAAATGAGATTTGCATAGTTTTCCCCTCCAGTGCTTGCAGATTTTTTCTGTGTCCAAAAAAACACAACTCTTTTTCCATCAAGTCTCTAGACAAATTAATGAGGCAAGTGCCAACAGCCTCTTGTCCCCATCCCTGGCACACACAGTTCATCCAAAACACCTTCAGAACATTTCAGAAGCAAAAAAAAAACCCCTAAACCATAGAGAACTGTAAACTTTGTATCTAAACTGCTTCTTTTCCTTGGGTTCCCGGCAATAATTTGTGGGCAAGGTGTTGGAAAGAGGGGAGGGCAACGGAGCTGGTGGAGGGTCTGATGAGGAGCAGCTGAGGGGGCTCAGCTGGAGAAAAGGAGGCTCAGGGGGGACCTTCTCAGGAAGGGACCTATAAGGATCATCCTGTCCAACTCTGTAGGCAACAACTCTTGATAGGAACCTCTTATATTCTCAGTGTTTTTAAGAAGCTGATTTTGATCTTTAAACCCAATTTTAGTCGTATGGAAGTTCTGAAGCTGCACAGACTGAGATGCTCAGATATTGTGGTAACCGGACTGAGTGGTACAACATAAAGCTGTCAGAAGCCAGTAGAATTTTCCTATTTTCTCTTTCTTTTTTTCTTTAGTTCATGCAGGTTTGTCATGACACATGATTCTGTTTCTCGTGACTCTACCAAAATGCTGCCTTAAGAAATATTTCTGCCATTTGCTCAGATTCCAGTAACTGCCACTAATGCTACTCTTGTACCCAAACCAAGTGATGTTCACACCAAACAGATTGAGAAACAGTCTCTCAACATTTAATAAATTTCAGTGCAGTGTGGATGTGCACTTCAAAAATACAGGCAATAAATTAGTTGCACAACTGCCTTTCCTCAAGAAAGGCTGGGTTTCATTGCAGCTTCTTCTTATTCTGAGAACATTAAACTGTAGCACAACTATGCAAAGGCTGCATCCAATTCCAGCCCTGAAAGGGAAGGAATCTTGCATGGGTCCCTCAATGGCTGATAAAAACAACATCATCTCTGCTCCTACAGGAGTTCCTTGATGTCCTGTTATTCTCCTTCTTTCTCAAAATTACTTCCAGCCCTTACTCGTGATTTCCAGACACAGAAAGCACACGGAGGATCTGGCTTCTAAACTCCTGTGTCCTGCTGCCAAAACTCAGTACAATGACACACCGAGCCTAAGAAAAAACCCCAAACCAGTAGTCTAACCAGGTTATGCAGGATTTTTTTAATGTGGCTACCTAGTGAGGTAGAACATCTCTACAGACATTGATTCCTTCACACCTGGGGAGACCCACAATGGTGTTTCCTCTGTCTTCCACTAAAACCAGCAGCTTTAGTCCCACAGCAAAAGGAAACAGGTAAGTTGTGAAGGGCCCAGTCTGCCTTTGAAAAAAGCTGAAGTGATTCATTCTCCCAGAGGTGAAGCACTCATCAAAGATCTTATGAAGGACATGTGTTTTTTGAAGGCTATCTGTAATTTCTGAACTCTGCTGCAGACAGTTATTGGCAGTTTTTAAGCACCCAGTGGCACATGTATCAAATATGGAACAGCTGAGATCACAGCGTTATTAAAGCTTTAAATTAAAGGATTTTCTAGTGTTTTTCCCTGTCTCATCATTCAGAGCAGGCCTGGCACTGTGGGGGATGAGTAACCTGATAAAGACTATTACATGCATTTAAAGAACCCAACTCTGTCATAACTGGGAAACCTCAAGTATTTAAAAGCTGAGATAGCAACTCATCAGCCCATCTCTATGACAGAGACAGGAATATCAGGGATATCTCACTGAAGAGATAATAACAAGGCTGCAATGATATTTATAAAGATTTCAGGCTGCTCCTCACAGGCTGTTTTCCTCTTTCAGAGCAAAATCTGGTACCTCGTGGGGACCGAGTGGCGTTACTTTCATCACCACTTCCAGCAGGGATGCCTGTCCAAGAGCAGCTGAGCTTTTACAACAGTGTACTCTAAGATGCAAATTTGTTTTCTGGGCAATATGATCACAAACCCAGGATGCTCTGAAAATTCACTGGATTTGCTACCTTTTTTCTGTCCTGTGCAAAGCTGAGCAGGAAATTTCGCCCTTTAAAAGCTTTACGGTACTTCAAAAAAACCACTTTCACGCCACATTAACCCCAGCCCCAAGTGCTTTGAAACAGGTGATTCTGCAATATTTGGAGGGTTTGGATGTATGTTTCATCTCAAAGAAGTAGTAGAAGGGTTGCCACGGTTTAGTCAGTCCAGTGGAAGTTGCACATTGCAAACACGCGGCTGCAGGGAAGATTTCACTCACAAATTAAGATGTCTGTGGGTGTCTACATGTGGACAGAGGGTGTAGGCATGAAGTGGAGCTTCTGCCAGTGAAGACTAAAGTTCAGGTAAGAAGATGGAGGTGCTTATTGTAGGCCAAGCTGATGACAAAAAGCTTGTACCTACTGGCAAGATCACCTACATCACCCAAGTTGGGTGTCTTAACCTTGGCCTGACTCCCACAGAAATGCCCATTCCTACAGCAATATTAGAGTGATATAGCTGAAAGATCAGTTATGGAATCACTCCTGATCTGCCAGAAGACTGTTATCAAGGCACAGAAGTACATGAGGCGAACCATCCTGCCTTTGACAAGCCTGGTTATGTCTGAACTCATTACAGGAGGTACAGGAGACGGGAAGTTGGCTCATGGCTTTGGACAGACAACTTCAGACTGCTGCAGTGAAGGGGATATTTCTCCCACTAAAGACAGCTGAAAGAATGCCAGAACAGCCAAAAAAACCTGAAAACCTGGTATGAACAGCCAACTGGTCCTAGTCCAAGTGCACAAAATGGAAGTGCACTGGATTGATAGAAATTCCTGATGGACTGTGAAACCATAGCCTGGGTTCCAGCCCCTCATGTTCCCCGTGACACCAGTGGGGAAAAAAAAGACGTAAAAAAGGCCTGCTGTCTACATGGAAGATTCTCCTTCTGCATTTCTTCATTGTCTGAAGTACAGAAAACATTGCAGAGCAGCAGGATAAGAAGCCAAGCCCATTCTTTCTCATAGCCCACCATGATACTAAGAACCAGAACAACCAAAATATATGCCAATACAGCAGGAATAACCAAGACATGGAAACAATTTCTGCAGAGACACAGATTTTAACTGGACAAAGATGGCACACTTAAATGCAGGCACATGAGATCCTGGCAGGGCAAGTAGAGGTAAAAATAAACCTCTCACACTTTTGGGGTGAAAGTCAAACACTGAGGGATATTAATGAAACATTTCTTGCTTGAGTGGCTGTATTTAAAATTAATTCTGAGGAGCACCATCAATCTGCCCCCAAACCTCTTTTCTGAATGGACAGGCATTGATCACTCAGAGGCAGAAATCCACACAGAAAAACCAACTCTCTCAGCTCAGCATGGCAATCTCATTTTAAAAATAGGTCACCTGCAGCATATCCTCAGCAAGAGCCCAGCTCAGAAGTAATTAGGTATGCCCAGAAATTGTATTTTTAATTAACGAGAAACTTCAAAGAAGTCTTAAAATGAAGAACAAAAATTTTATAATCTGAGAAGGCTTCTTTTCCTCTGCTCTGACCTCTCAGGTAATAACCTGAATTTGATAAAGCTTTGAGAACAAAGGACACCTACAAAGGGGGCTGGGAAATTCAGGTGCACAACAGAAATCTCGTACGAGAGGCTGATGGAACTGTGACCCCATGTGAAAACATCTCATGTCTCTGTAATCAGGCATTCAAGCAAGTTCTGCCTCCCAAGATTTAATTACTTACCTCACCATTCAAGAAGCAGTAAAATACTGACACAAAGAAACCCTGGAAAGAACAGAAAGCAGTCAGTTATTAGGCAAATATTTTAACACCTCCACTGACAGAGGGGATTGCCACCAAAGCATATCTGCAGCATCCAGCTGCCTCCCCAAAGGGCCCAGACCCCTCCCAGGTGCTGGGTCACGTCTGACAGCTCTGTGTGGGTGTCTCAGGCACTCACAGGGGGAGTCAAATGGCTTTAGATGGTCTTGTGTGGGCAGGTTTATCATCAGGTTACTTAAATTCCCCTGAGCTGAAGTGGAATTTATTGACAGGATTGATTAGACCCTGGTAAGGACTGCAAAGATCAGAATTCCTGTGAGTGGAATCCTACCCATTTTGGTTTTAGTAGTGGATTGCAATTATTGCCACCAAAAAAGACAGATTCCCTGTGCTTTCTTTCTTACATACATCTGCACAACACTAACAAGAAAACAAGCAGTGTAGCATTTTTTTTGAGACAGTGAGCATCAGCAGATGAAAAATACAATTAATTTTGGGGAATGAAAAGTGTGGATTGGTTCACTGGAAAAGGTTAAGGTTCCTTTCTTCACAGATTAAAAGGGACATTTTTCATTTTGGGTATTTAGTTGTGATTTCTGGTGGGACTGTCTGTGTTTCCAAGGGAAATGTGCCATCAGTAAAAACAGTAACCCAAAACTCATGGCTTTGATAATCCACACCCCCAGATCTGGCTTGACAGCTGTGTGTTTGTATTGACACCCCTGGGTATCAGGGTGCTCATTCCTGCACACAGGAGGTAAAACATCCATGTCAAACATATTTCCATCCTAGTTCAAGAAGATCTTTAAGCAGAGGTGAAGCTGTAGGACACACCTGGGCAGAAATGTGGGGGTGAAGATCATTCAAGGTCTTCAGTTGCTTTTGGTTTTGTGCCAAATTCAGAAAGCTGGGGCAATTATCCACATTCCACTGGCTTTTACATCCTGGCAGAACTCCTGTTTAAATTCAGGGGAGGGAGGAGATGGGACATGTGTTCTGATGGCTGAGTGAGTGCAGCATTGCAGGAGAGCTGGGGTGAGAGGCTGGGCAGTACAGCCAAAGTCTTCATCTCCCAAGTCCAGCAGGAGGGTGTTGTTTCCCTTTGTTTTAACAACATCCAATCTGTCTCAGCCCACTGTGTGCTCTGTGAAGAGAGAAGTGCCTGGGGAGGGTGATTGATCATCCTCTCTCAGGCAGTTAAAATGAAATATCATCTCTCCACTGACTTTAGATGGAGCCCAGGTGAGGAGCTGTAGCTATAGACTGAACATAGTGCTGATATTAAGGGAGATGGATCCCTCCAGTACACACCTGAGAGGAGATCCCCACTCCACATCACAGATTTATATATCTCTTGTGTATGTGTGAACTAAGCTGAGCTATTTTCAACCAGTATTTCCATCCCAGATTTCATTCCCATAAGGTTCATGGCTGAAAAGCACTGAGGATCCTTGCAGCAGTAGCTGATACCAGCTGTGAACTTGCTCTCTTACCTGAAAAGACTGCAGGAAGGAATTGAAATAGATGAAAACGATCTGGGAAATGTCATCTTCGCCAGGGTTGACAAAGAAAAGCATGTAGGTGATGCCCAGCAGAGGCAGGAGGACTAAGGTGGCCTTGACTGCCTTCCTGTGGGCAGGAGACAACACAAGGAGTGAACACAGGGAAGGACAAGTGTGGTGGGGTGGGAAGGAGGAGCATGGAAAGAGTGACAGCCCCCCCCTTCCTGACCAGAGCCCATCCACTTGGAGAAATGTGTTCTGGGAAAGCCTTTGCCTTTGATTCCTGCTGTTTGTGCCCACACTCTGAACCCCAGGGGATGAATAGGAACATCATTCATATCCCTTCCTTTCTCCCTCCTTTTCCTTCAGCTCCTCTCTTACAAACAAGTCTTGCAACAGGCTGGAGCCCAGAGGTTCTCTGCAGGTTTGTTGAGTGACTTCTTATACCTCAGGGTGATGTTATCAGTGCACAATTTAGCTGCTGGCCTGGGCAGGGATGCTGTGCCCAACAGACCTGCCCTATTCCCATTGTTTGATTCCCTTTGGAGTGTAGACCCTTTCTCTCTCTCTCTCAAACACCTGCCCACTAAACTCAGCTGCTTAGGGCTGTCTTAGAAATGACAAACAAGCAGGTGGTGCACAGTGAAGCATAAATGATTATTAACAGAATTATTGGGGGCTAATCCTTATTATTGGTACTAGATCAGTGTCTTGGGGGGTCAGCTGAGAACAGCTGTGATAGATTCTGTACAAGCACAAAGACTGCAACTTTGCCAAGTCTCTATAAATCTCTTTATAATGCCACAGCAGGTAGATAAAGACAGGCAGGGGAGCACAGAAACACTGACAGTGTCACAACAGAGTGACAGCCTAAAAGTAGCTGCCACACTGTTTAATATCTGCTTAACAAATGTCTGGACTGCTTGGCTTCAGAGCATCAAGGCTTGCCCCAGGCTTTGCTGGAATTCTAAGGGTTTCCATTTAGGCTGTGAGAAATACAATTCCCTCCCAGAGCCTGTAGTGAGGAATAAGATCACTGTCATCTGATTGAGAGCACAGGCAGTTACTTCAGATTGCCTCGGATTCTAGTATTCCTAATGCTCCCTGAAAACTGCAGAGGGGATAAAAATACACTGCTATTTGAATCAGGGCTTTTTCAGGCTAGTTTTTATTTTATGGCATGAGGTCTGAGCAGGAAAATGGGGTACTTTCCCCTTCATTTCTCGGGTAATGCTCAGAGAAGGGTCTGAACAAGAACATCAGACCGATTGCACCAACTTCCCCTTTGGCCCAAAAACCCAGACTGGAGTAAAAGGAAGGAATCAGGCAAAACAACAAAACCCCATTACTGCAGCAAAACTGCCTCCCAGGTCAAGAGCAGACTGATTGGAGGACATCAAGATTCCACTAAGCTCGACACACTGAGACTTTATCCAGAAATGATTTAGAGGATTGAGACCAATCTTATTCCACGAAATCCGTGCTATTTCCTATTGTAAGGACTTGCCTGTCCATAAATGCTCCAAAAATCTTGCAAGATACTGCAAATGGTAAGAAAAGGGTGCTCAGCATCTCTTGGTCTTTGAGAATTTGCTTTTAGACTGTTTAGGCTGATAATAAATTAATAGTCTCCCTCCATCTTTATTCTGGGCTCCCTTCAGGTACTGGAAGGTCAAAATTAGGTCACCCTAAAGCCTTCTCCAGGCTGAACAATCCCAATTTTCTTAGCCTTCCTGATAGGAGAGGTACTCCATTGCTCTAATCATCTTGGTGCCTCCTCTGGACTCGCTCCAACAGGTCCCTGCCCTTCCCTTGCTGGGCCCCCAGAGCTGGATGCTTTACTCTCGATGGCATATGCTTGTGCACATATAGAAATTGATAAAGTTCCTGCCCTCACATGAGATCAAATCCTTCAGATTTCACTGAAAGGGGGGGAATTTCACGTGTGTGTTGGGCCAAGTGCAAGTCTGGAGGGGGTAAGAGGGTGGTGGCGGTGGCTGTGCACATCTCTGTGTCTGTAAACCAAGGCTGTTTGTGTTGACTGGACACTGAAATGGAGTGGACAGAAAAAAATGCAGGCAAAATTTTATGGAGAGCCTGCAAAAGTAAACAGTGTGTGCTCAATGCATGAGCTCCATCACCAGTGGCATCTGAAGAGACAAAGACGGGACAAGGACAGGACAAGCGAGGCAGTGCTTTGTTAACACCAGAACAGCAAGAAGCACCAGCTGACTTACCTGTACTGTATTGTCTCTGAAGTGGTTGAAGCTCTCAGCTTTGTCATTAAAATCCTAACTATGTTAAATAGAAATACAAAATTTATCTGGAAACGAAAGGAAGAGAGAGAAAAAAATAAGACCAGTGAGTCAAATGATGGCTTAAGGGATGTGATACACCCTAAAAGGCACATTTTACAGTTCCAGCCTGACTGCAAACAGCCTCTTGATTTTACCATTGATTGCAACAGACTCAGAAATTTACTAGAAATACCAGATTATACAGAAAACACCCAATAGCTGTTAATGTTTCCAAAACAGCAATGAAAATGGAGTACAAAATTAAAGGTCCTAGGCAGGAACTTATTCTTATTTCCTTTTCTCCTTTCCTGGGTGCAACGAGGAACTACAGGTGAGATTTTTGGCTCTTTGCTGAGCTCATCCAAGGCTCCCTGCGCAGGGTGTTGCTTTGGGAGGTGTTTGGGCCCATCCTCCCATTCCACAGCAGGCTGTAATGGTTGGGTTGGGCTCCTCAAGTACGAGGCTGCACTGCAGAGATCTAAATGTGAACCAGTCACCACCAGACTCCCTTTGTATTGGTGTACACTGCACTCCACAACAGACCTTTAAAACAGAGCAGATGAATCATACCTGTAAAGTGCCTGCTTTTCTTGCACTGTCTTTAAAGGTAAAATGATGGATTTATCACTTCCTTCTTTAATCTGCTGAGCTGGGTAATTATTATTTCTGTTACAGCCTCACCACTGAGAATTGAGATTTGCTCTAATTACTGTTGTTGTAGCATCTGTTAGGGAGTTGCTTACGTAGTTTCCTCTGCCAACTTAAAGGCGTTCTCAGAATACGCTCCTTTTTTTTCTTTCCCCCTCGTGCTAGGGGGTGTATTTCAGTGATCACGGGATCTTGACATCCAGCACACTGTTCCCGTGGTTCCTGTAATGTGCTTTACAACAAATGGGGCAATAAGCACCTGAGCAGACGCTGGGAGACTGGCAGCACTGGGGATTGTGTACATCAAACACCCACTACGTGAGACACAAAAACGCTGCTCTGGGAGCGAACGTGACATTTTTGGAAATTATTCCCTTAGCAGAGCAAGGCCCTGGGGAGTACAGGGAATAATCAAAACAGTGCAGTTTGTGTATTTGCTCTTGTTAGAATTGTTTTTGTCATATTAAGAGCTTGAAGTCAACTGGCTCACAAAACCAGCTTCCTATCCCTGTTTTGACTTGAATCTTAAACTCCTCACGCTGGTGACTCCTCTGTTTCTCAGTAGCAGAAAGAGAAATTTTCAGGCAGTCCCTGAAATGTCCAGGCTCAGGGGGAGGTGGATGGGGGTGTCTCTAACCCACAGAGAACTTTTGTCTCTGAAATTCTGCTGCCGAGTCTTGAGCCATGTTTGGGTAACTTTTATCAAAGATGCAAAAAAGGCACCAATCAGAAACTTGGGAATCGTAATGGAAAGTGCCAGATTGAATCACAGACTCCTAAGCAAGAGCAAGTAAGATTAATCACATGGGATTAACATGATGAACTGGACTGCAGAAGGCATTTCAAGTTTCCTGAGTCCTGCTTTGATGTGACAGCGTCATTCCATTTGAACTGCAGATCCAAATTGCCACAGACTGCATCAGAAAATTAGGGATTTTGACCTTTTCTGAAATTAAACAGCAGAAGTGTGATTCATCAGACCTGAAGGAGAATTGCCAGCTGAAAACTTTGGGTGTTACTTCGCTAGAAACACTCTTGTTCTGTGTAAATCAGCTTTTCATTCTCCCAGTTCAGCTGCCCAAGCTGAGCCCTGAGCAGCACTTGGGGCTCTCCTGCACAGCTGAAGGCTATGGGTGGCACTGGTACCTGTGACAAAGCACTGGTAAGAGACCTCAACTCTCTACAAAAGGAACAGGAGGGCAAATACATCAGTCCTTACTTTTAACAAGCTGCCCAGGTGTCAGAAGAAACCCTGACAGGGACATTATTTACAATTATATTTTCTAGGAGAAGGGACAGCAACACTGGCCACTGAAACTGAGCCCTCTTCTTAATTTTGACATTGAATATGCTGCACCTGTTTAGTCACCTGGGCAGTGGCCAAGACTGTGGGCCTGAAGACAGACACTAAGTTCCACTTGGGGAGCACAAAGTGATGTCCAGTCTGGATTTCAGAGGGACTGCCACTCTGCTTCTTCCATTAATCTTTGTAGTCTTCTTCTACAAGTCTGCCTTTCCCTGTAAACCAGGGTTTGGGTTTTTTTTTTTAAAGTCTGGTAAATGGGACAAGTGGAAGTAGAGTATCCTGGATGGAAGGTACTGGAAAAACAAGTCTCATATATATGCCCAAGAGATGATGGCTGGGACTCCAATAATCATGAAGTCAGGAGAATCCTGTGGCCTTTTTTAATGCATGAAGTAAACTTAGAACAATTCACAACCCTTTCTGGCTTTAGAATCTATGAATAATGTAGGCAGCTCTTTCAGGGCTTGGTTTTCCACTCTCTTAAGTGTCCTCTCCACGGGACAAGACACAGGTCCAGCCTGGTTACACTCACAGCTCCCGGTGTTGGCTTCATCCCACGGCATTCTTCAGGAAAAGGAGTGACTAATTCTTCCCCATTCTAGCTTAGCCACCTAAGAGAGAACACCCAAGTGACTTGGCCTTGCCTAATGTTTTGAGGCACCAACATTTTGTCTCTACTAAAGTTTCTCTGAGAGCTCTTTTAGACTTGAACAGGATAAGCCCTAACATGCAGAGTTTAGCAAGCAAAAAATTCCGAGGCAAAAGATGAAATTGTGGTCACAGCACAATACTTATTTTTGGGTTTGCCTACTAGAAGCACATTTCACTGTGCTCAGTTTAAATGATTTCTTGTTCACAAACCACTCCATGTCAGAAAAACACTTGGCTCAACAGGACCTTTTAGCAGCACTCAGAGAGGTCTAATCTGAAGATCAATTTCCACTGCATAATCAGATGGGATTTTAATTGTCCATTTGTCCCCCCTGGGCCTGAGAACACAGATCACTGGGATGATGGCTTGAGTTTGTTCAGGACAGAGACACACTTTGGGAATCAAGCAGGGAACAGGCTGCTGCACACAGCCTGCAAAAGCTGAAGGCTTGGAAATGAAAATAGAGCTATTTTCTCAGCTGGAGAGAATCCATGCAGTTCTAGTGACTCCCAGATTGAGTCTGATTTGCAGGCAAAGAAGATAAAGCCTCTGGTGTTTATCCCTCATATGTACAGCAGCGTTTCAAAGGAAAAAAAAGATCTTACTGCTGCAAAGTGAATTTTCCTAGAAAAGACCCTCAGTGCTGCATTGAGCAAAGCACACAGTTATTTGTCAAGGACTTATTATTGGAGCTCTATGTCAACAGACTAATTTCTCTCAGAGCTGGACAGCTCTTACAAAACCCACACATCAAGTCCATAAATGGAGACAGGAAAGGTCATTTAAGAGGAGTAATGATGACAGGCAGTTTATCCTTTCTATTTATCCTTAAGCTGACTTTATATTTTCATTCATTTCTGTTCGTAGACATTTTCTGCTTCATAATGGAAAACAGAATTAAGGATTTTTACCTTGATATTTATTGATGGGTACAATGAATCCAAAGCTGAAGTGTTGAAGGCAGAGTAAAATGGCTTATTTCTTCTTCTCTTACTTTTATTTATGCTACGCTAAGAATATCTTTATTGCTGGAATAAGATTCTCTCCAGCTACAGATGGGAAAGAAAGAGTTTTCATATCTTGCCAGCGCTTTGGAAGTTTAGTCTTTCCATTTCTAAATCGAGATGAAAATTCAAACCCCCAAAATGGAGTTATAAACCCGTGATCCAAAAACCATTTGGACCATCTGCTTTGGCACCGATCAACCATAACCTGAACACACAAACCCAGAAACTCTTCTGAACCAAAAGAAACTTTTCAGGGAGTGATTTTTGGTCGTAAAATTTTTTCTTTCATAAAACCCAAACTCCATTTGAGAGGAAAATTATCTTCCTCAGCAACATGAAATTGCCAAAAAGCACAAAAGAGGGAATGCTGACTCTGAAGGTTTCTTTGCAGTTCTCCCCAAGCCCAGGAGTTTAAAAGGGAAGTCATTAAGCTCTTCTCTTTTTCTTTTGAGAATTTAATGGACAACTGGCATTTATTTTGCTCATTTTCTGCTGGGCTATGTATTTTATGCTTCACAGAAAGCTTTTACTTTTCTGTGCTTCCTAGAATGTTTGTTCCTCTTCACTCCCAGGAATTGTAAAAATTATTCCATTTAGGCTTCCTATTTTTATGGAATGTCATAAAATCCACCTCAGGATTAAGTAACCCAAATTGGGATCAAAACAGTCATTTCAGGGGGAGCATTAGATGCTGTCATCCTGCCCTCAGATGCAAAGCCTGGCAGTTTATTAATGCTCTGTTTTAATTGTTCTCCCCTGCTGTCCCGACGTGATCCTCAGACAGCGCCTTTTTATCACAAAAGTTTCCTTTTTGAAGGTCACAGGCATTACAAGGACTCCTTTGGGCAAAGGGCTGCAAAATACTTTTATGCACAATCAGGAAAAATGAGATGTGATCGAGAAGAATGAGGCGTAATGAGGTGACGGTCGCGATCAGGGAGACTGTGGAAGAGACTGCCCGGAGCAGCAGGGAAAGGTCCACTGCAGGGAAGCAGGGCAGGAATATCCATGTCCTGGAGACTGTTGGGAGTTGTGTTTTGGTGGGAAAAGGAGGGAGTGGTAAATAGGCAGACACCTTCCTTACACATCAGCACACAGACCCTCTGCCCACACCGCCACTAAAGCAAAGTCCAGACTCCAGTCCTGGCTGGGATCACACCATTTCCTCACTGGAGCCCTGCATCCTGCATGACCATGTCCACAGCCTCTTCCCAACCTTACAGCACCCTCTGTGCTCCTCTTACTACTGTGGTGGTCCTCCTGCCCCTCCTGAAACACCCTGTGTTCAAAAAGCTTTGTTAAACACGTCAAACGTTGCAACGCCAGGACAAACAGACCCTTTCAAAAAGAGCAGTGGCACACAGAGTGTTCTTGCCTGGAGGGAGTGACGGCTCCTGGACAGCCAGCTCACCCCACCAGCCCACTGAAAATGGCCAAGAGGACACGACAGCCCCAAAATATGAATATATGAACAAAAATGTGAACAATCCACAAGGTTGCACATGGTGACAGCAAGAACCACAAGATAACACCAAAGACAGTCTTTCTCCAAAGAAGAACCACCCAGCAACTTGCTGAGGAAACGTGATATTTTCTAATCTGGAAAGTGTTCTAAGACTTAGGATGAATTTTGGAGAAATTCTGTTAGCAGCTGCTGGTCCTATGAGATTCCTATTGGCTATGGAGCACCTCAGAAACAGAAATTTTGGAAAATTAGAGACACTGTGGAGTGCACATGGTATTGGACACCTTGTTTGACACTACTGACTCCACAGCCACCAAATGTAAATGGCAGGAACAAAGTAATAACCGTGATGGCAAAAGTGGAGATAAATTTTGGTTGACTATAATTAAATTAACATATTATCTCTGTCCTCTATGTAGCTGAGGTAGCCTGCTTGCAAACCAGTGAAAATTATGATAAATGTCTTGCAAGAAAATCTCAGGGACATCAACAGGTTATGAACTGCAACCTTGCAGCAGTGGAAGAACTGCTCGTGTTTAGAGAGAGAAAAATTTAAAAAATGGAGAGTAAAATAATTTAATTGGCAATCCAGTGGCTGAGAAAAAACGTAAGACAGTCAGATAGGAAGGACAAGGGAAAATGAAAATGATGTATCAATAATAATAATAATAATAAACCCTTAGTCTCTGAACAGAACAATGCAGAAATGGAACCATAAGGCTGGAGAGAATCAGCAGAAAATCAGAAAATATTCAGAGACTAAAAAAAAAAAAAGCCCTGAACACTCGATATTTACTGAAGAAAGTTTCATGGTCTTCCAGAGCATCAGTGGTTGCTATATACTGGCACTGCTACATCCCATAACCTGAAGCTGAGCTGGACAAACTCTTTGTAAAGAAGAGCATTTGCAGAAATAAAGTGTAAAGGGGAAGAATGACATGGGTTTTGAAGTCCTCTGAAAGAGTCAGCCTGGGGACAAGGGAGATCCTGTGGTCAGTGCATTCAGGTTTCTGAAAGGAATTCAAATTTGTTTTCCCTGAAGGTTCCCATTGGACTTGTTAGAGGTTTGTTTGGAGGGAAGAGCACTATGTATAAAAAAACAAGAGAAAAAGAGCAGGAATATATATATATATTCTGTTATCTCAATGGACAGAGGCTACCAGTATATCTGTGCTGTTTTACACAGATCTTAATGATCTATAAAAGGGAATGAAGAACAGGCTGACAGATCTTTAGTGCCATCAAACTACTCAGAACAGCTCCAGATAAAGCCTGATTGCAAAGAGCTGTACAGGGACTGACAGCACGAAGTGATCAGGCAATAAAATGGCACATAAATCACTTGATACAATGGTAACAGTGAGGGGAGAAAACAATCTACACTTTACAATGGAGGGCTGTGAGCTCTGGGCATTTTCATTCACCAAACAAATGTTGGAACTACATTAGCTGGCTCCCTGAAAAACCTCCTCTCATCTCCCAGTGAAAGAAAGGAAACAAACAGAAGATAATTTGGAATTACTGAGAAAGAAAAGGAAAATAGACCAGTGAACGGGGAGGCTGCTGTAAAAATCCATTTGTTACTGGGGCAAGCTTTGATCTTGCCACCACAAAAATGCTACCTGGTGAACCACTGGCACATCATAAAGACCACCTGGGTGCACGTGCCATCCCTCTCCAGAACAAAATTCCACACTGCAACAAGGACCAGCCCATCGTCCTTGGAGGACTCTTAACTCCTCTAAAGCACTTGTCACCAGGAATCTCAAAGCAAAGGAAGACAAGTATCATTAATTTTGCTTTGGAGCCAGGGAAACCGAGCTTTGAGCAGCAATCTGACTTGTTCAAAAGGAAACAGCCGATGCAGGCACAGGGAGAAGTGGATTCCAGAGCTTCCCATCAGCTCATACACCCGCTTATTCCAGCAGCTAATTGATTGTGGGGAATTATTTTCAACAGGGCACAAAAAACCCCAAACAAACAAACAAAAAGACCCCAAGGGTTTGAAAACTGTTCAGTTCCTGAGCACAAGAGGAAAAAAAAAAAAAATCCGTTAAAGCTGAATGTAAGGTTTGGGGAAAAAAAAAGAGAAATATTAGATCTGCCTGTTTGAACAGCAGAAAATTGATACAATTTTAGCCCTGAGAAATATTGCAGAGCAGTTCAGAGCTGGGATGAGTTCACAACAGAAGTCACTGTGAGTGAAAGCAGCTCAGTTCACTGCCCCTGGTGTCTCTTTTCTGAGGTTCGGCCTCGGGTCTCCTCTGATCCTCATGTATTTTTGTGTTCACCAGTTTCTTTGGCAGCATCTACATTTAAAACTGAACACAAAAAATGCATTTTCCTTAATCAAATCAGGATGAGATTCACTTCCCTGGCACGTATTTCCAAACTCTTGCCCCTTCTTTACCTTCAGAGAGGAGTGTGTGATTAAAAGTCAGTTATGTGACTCTGAGGAAAGAGACCAGAATTAAAAAAAAACCCAACCAAACAAACACTAATTTGAAGAGAAAATACCTAACAGAGGTATTTAGGTATAGGAAATGCTATCAGAAATTAAATTTCAAATTAACCAGTGTACTGAATGATTAGATCTTTCAGGGAATATGTTCAAGCCAAAATCCATTCAGCAACGAAACAGAGAAGGATGATTACCTACATGTTCTCCCTCACATTTTTTTGTCGATAAAAATACAGGTTTCTTGCCCTATATATAGGATCAGCTCACTTTCCTTATACTGACTTTCCTTTGCTCCTGAAATTGTGTCTGAAATTGTTTCCCTGTTTCAATCTTCAGGTTCCTTCTATAGATAAGTAGGAAATCAATCAAACAAATTCTCGTGACTGTACTGTTCAAAGTTTTTGTACCTGAGACATAACACTATAATATGGTTTAAAGGTGGACCTGAGGATTGCTGCCATGATCAAAGGGCTTTGCTTAGGCCAGCCTTTCTTCCCCATGAGGCTCAAAATTCCTGCACAGCCTGTTCCTCGAGTTACCTTGTCCTGTGGTGTAGCTGCTCAGTGCATAGGGGCAAAGAAATGAGAAATCTAAAGCCAGTGGAAATAATTTTTGGCAGAAAAAAATCCTCAAAAAAAAAAAAAAAATCTTTGAAAGAGACTCTGCACCTTTAGAAGCAGGTTCTACCCCTCTGGGACTAAGAATATTTAACAAGAGCACTCTAATCATATTCCCAGTGGCTGGTATAATGATGCTCCTGGAATACACATGATGTGCCCAAGAGGTAACCAAAACTCATCTGAGCTGGACACTGGGCTCTTGGCTTTTCACTCCAGTGGGTGAAGCCAATTTTAACTGTCCCAGCCTGAATGCTCAACAGGAACTGTAATCTGATGGAGTTTTTAGACTTCCAGCTTTTAGTGCGAGTCCCCTTTTGGAAATAACATTAATTTCTTCTGGTAACATTCATGTCTTTTTATCTTTCCAGCAGCACCCTGGGATAGTTCTATCATAGAATTGTCATAGAATCACAGAACAGTTTGGGTTGGAAGGGATCTTTGAAATTATCTTGTTCCAACCCCCTGCCATGGGCAGGGACACCTTCCACTAGCCCAGGTTGCTCCAAGCTCTGTCCAACCCAGCCTTGGACACTTCCAGGGATGGGGCAGCCACAGCTTCTCTGGGCAGCCTGTGCCAGGGCCTGCCCACCCTCACAGG
>JAWWES010000081.1:3023367-3044798 GCA_035583135.1 Lophotriccus pileatus | reverse complement strand
TCCTCAGTTAATTTTATTTCAGCCCTGACATGCCTGAGGTCTCCAGGCAGTCAGCAGAGCAGCAGGTGCACCAGCAAAATTCTGGAGATTAGGAATTTATTGGGCAAGAAACACGAGTTACGAAACGTCGGCCCGTTTGCAAGTTACGAATTTGTTTATTGAATGGAAATAAAAAAAAATCTTTTGGAATGTGTTAAAGCTTTCATTTCTGCATTATTGCATTAATATTTCAATTTTGGCTTGGCTCCATCCTGAAAAACCGAAACAACTCAGAGGAAGTTTTTTGAAAACATTCTGTTTTCAAAATTTTGTTTAAACCAAATTATTTTTTTTTTCCTTTCCATTTTGGTTTGAGCAAAGGAAAATTAAGCCATAAACAAACAAATAAAAAAACAAATCAACTTTTTTTTTTTTTTTATAAACCAAACAAATATTTTGGTTTTATTACTGACTGACCCTCAAACTAGTAAGACTCTTAATTCTCACATTTGATTTTTTGAAGGTATGAGCATGAATTAAATCTTTCCCTGGGGCCTCAATCCCGTGAAAATGCTGACACAGTGTCTCCACTCCTGTTCACTTCTCTCCCTCCCTTACAAGATTTACATGGTTTTTGTCCTCTCCACAGCTGCCCATTTTCTGAAGAATTGTAAAAAATAATTATATCTGAGTGGAACTGGATTGGGAAGACACTGGGACAGATACAGACAACAGATATAGTGGTGGGGAGATCTCCTTCTGCATCATTTCCATAGGAGACCAAAATAAAATAAATTTTCAGCAATTCCTTTTTGGAATTGTGGATTTATTACTACTGAATAATAAACCCAATTTGCTGAGCTCATTAATTTATACCTTTCTGTTTATTTGACTGAGGATTCTTGATCCCCAGGTGTATCCACCATCAGGCTCCAGATACATTCAACAATTCCCCTTCTTCATTTATTTATAAGTACTATAATTTCATGCAAAATATTTTGATGTTGAATCCTTGATGCTTCTGTATCTGTGTTATTTAATCTCCCCTGATCAGCACAGAAGAGATCACATCATTAGCCAACATAAATGATGTTGTTCCCATTGATTTTGGTGGTATTATTTTGTTATATCAATAACATTATAAAGTTATCACTCGGACTTGTACAAAGCACCAAAAAGACTGCATTGTTCTGCAGAGAAAAGATAAGTTAATGAAAACTGGGGCATGTGAGAATCTGTCCTTAATACTTGCAGGGTTTTATTTTCCTTGGCAATTTGTGGTCACGTTTTTAAAGGCACTTGAGGGCCTGACTCCAGCAGGATTTTTCCTAAATATCTGTCAAAATCTGCATTAAGATTTGCAGCATTGTCGTGAGGGTAAGTCACTCAGCATAAAACTGTTGTCCCTAAAGTTCCCACACCACCATCTTCTGGAGTATGAGAATGTCAGAAACACAGACAAAACAAACAGTGAATTAATAGAAGGTACATTTTTCTCAAGGGATCATCTGAATGAGTAATAATGGAGATTTATGCACAGACTTCTTTATCTAGGTACTAATGATTTTCCTATTTGTCTTCCCAAAGTATGGGATTGAAGTTCATCTGCTTTCCAAAGACAGAGTATGAAGGGTGTGTGTGTGTTTTTGTGTTAATATGTGTTTGTGGTACACTTTCTTCTGGGTTATGGAGCTAAATATCAGGGGACATCCCCAAAAGGGGAATACCCGGCTATAAAATTATTACCAGGGAAAGAGAACAGCAAAATAGGGACTATAGGGACTATAAAAAGGACTAATTGTCAAGGAAATGTAGAGCTATTCTCCATCCACTCTGAAATCCAAGTACTACTGCTGGGTCACTGAAGAGGGAGAGGAATTACTCTGATGTCTGTGATAGGACAAGGGGTAATGGCTTCAAACTGACAGAGGGTATGATTAGGTATTAGAAAGAAATTCTTCCCTGTGAGGATGGTGAGGCCCTGGCACAGGTTGCCCAGAGAAGCTGTGGCTGCCCCAGCCCTGTTCAAAGTGTCCAAAGCCAGGCTGGATGAAGCTTGGAGCAACCAGTTCCGAAGAGTTCAAGGAGCTGCTGCTGGATGCAGCCCATATCCCAGAACTTCATCCTCAAGGCCAGTGTGGGGAAGAAGGGATTAGCAGAAAAGCAGAATTTTGTAAAAAAAACCCACAAATATATCAGCAACAGAAATTGTACCATTTCAGGCCCTATTTTTTATTTTTTGGGAGTCCCACTGACTCTAGGCAGGAACGTGCCCACTGTCATCAGACCAAGTAGTTGGCTCAGACCCTCGACAGCCAAAACAATTACTTCTATCCCTGTTCATGGAGCTGTTGCCCTCTGAAATGAATGTTTTTCCTCTACAGGTGCAGATCACTGCAAGATGCTCTGACAAAAATGTTCAGGAACCACCACATTTAGTGCCTTGCACGTCTCACAATTTGGAAAGCATCTATGGTCAATGAAGAGATGGGAGAAGCTTCTGGGTAGGATTTTTACTTCAAAAATCCCCTTTGATATTCAGCAATGAGGAAATCAATGGAAATTTAGCCAATCCAAGCTCATTTTAATTTTCTTCATCTTTTGGAAATGAAAGCCACTCTGATCCCGTGGAGAAGTGTCCTTGGTAATATTTCTCTCAGTTGAACAAACTCAGCACCCCAAACTCCATGGCAGAGAGATGCTGCCTCCAAGCACTTACTTCGTTGCTTTCATGTATGTTGTGGTCTATCATCTGAAGCAGAAACCACATCACATTCCTCAGGATGAATGTGGTGATCAGATTCCAGTGGATAATATTCCTCAGGCATCGGATGCTCCTAAACAGGGAAGCACATTTAAATCAACACATGCAGTGGATATCCACAGTAATGATGACATAAAATAAGTTAATTCTAGTCACTTGCAAAATTCCTCCTGTTTTATTTCCCTCCCCACCCCAATCCTTCTCTTGCACCACAAAACTGGAGATTCAACTGTTCTTGCAAAGCCACGTCCAACACTTTGTCTTGATAACACAAGGAGCTCCCCTTGACAACAATCAATTCAAGCAAGTGAAACAAGATCAATGGGAAAAAAAAAATCAAATATTGAAATGCTCACTTAATCCTTGGCTATTGTTTTTTTCCCCTCCATCCCTAGAGCAAGTCTAGTTGATGGAACAGCCCCTGAACCACCAGGCTGCTCTGGAGGCTGCTGAGTCGCTCACAAAAGGATATTTGGTGACAAATATTTGCCCAGGAGTGGCAAAGCTGGAATAGTTTACATTTGGTTAGTTCTTGAACAGGCTTCCCTGTGTGAAGTTCACAGGTAATGCAATAGGAGAGCACAGACTGCCTGGTTTCAAACCTGGGCTTTACAAAGCTTTCTAAAACAAGGTAGAGCTGCACATCCTTCTTCATCAAAAAGTATTTTTATCTGGTTTTAGTCCCTCTCCAGCTCCCATTCAGATGTAAAATATGAGCACAATGTAAAATAAGAGCTACAGTAAGCTGGGACAGAGTGCCATAAAACAAAAGAGGGGAGATCTTAAATACTGTTTGCAGCTGGAAATGGCTCCAGGAGGCAGCCAGGGCATGATGAGGATGCCAGAAACCACAGTACCACTGAAGTGAGACAGAGTTACTCGTTACAGATTCAGTCATTCAAGACCAGAGCATTTCCCTTCTCACTTTTTGTGAAATGGTAAAGGAAGGCAAGTGCCAAGTTGCAGCGTTCCAGTTACAGAGTCTTCAATTAAATGAGCTTTTCCCAGCTAAAGGCAAACCAGTCCAACTAAGAAAATCACACCCACAAGGGTTCAAACAGCCAGTGCATTTCCTGGGATTCAGCATTGGCTGTATCAGTCTCCCTGCCTGCCAGGGAAGCTGTCAGATAACACGGGGCACAGAAAGTGGTGTTCTCAAACCTGCTCAGCTGGAACTGACTGCAGCTCACCCCAGTGACAGCAAAAAGAGAGGCACAACCCACTAACAAACTCTGCTGTTGTCTCAGGTGTTTTGCATTACAAACAAGCCAGTTTTCTTAATAACAAACACTATTTTCCTATCATAAAACACTTTTTTGCACTTTTCCCAGGACTCAATTAGTCAATCTCAGGGCTAGAAGCAGTTCTGTTGTGTCCTCCAGCCTCACAAATCTCTCAGAGATTTCAAGCAATCCAGCAGAAGAACAAATAGAAGACACATATGAGATCTAGAGAGATGCTCAGAGGTATAACCCTACCAAGGCAATGTTAAAATAGTTCCTGAGTTTAACAGCTCAGGTTGCAAGTATGAAATTGGTATTTGGTTTTGAGAGCCGCGGTGACTCACGACTAGAGTCAATTCGGAAAGCAAATCTCCAGCTACTCAGATTCATTCTCTTTTATTTAAGCTACAACCCCCCAAAAACGCTGCTCCTGGTGTAACCTGTGCTTCCAGGGAGCACGTCAGACACGTGTCCCACTTTGGAAATCTCACTTCTAACAAAATAAAGGTTCACAGCTCGGCTTTCAAAGAAATGAGGTAACGAACTACGGCTCATGCTGAACCCCAGGAATCCATGTGGCTCTGGGCAGGCTTTGAAACATGTTAATAAGGTCCTCACTCTGTTGATCATTCTGCACAGAAATGTCCTGCAGCTGCTCTTCACCTACGCACTTTTACTCAGGTTAAGGAGTAGCAGATAATGGGATGAATTTGAAACATCGCTTCTGGGGGAGAGGGAGGCAGGGGACTAAAACTAAGGAGATTCAGGTCAAACTGGGGAGTTACTGACATTAAATTAATTGCTTTTGAGAGCCTTAACAACAAAACAGATCCAGCACACTTGCCAACTGAATGTATTTCTCGACAAAGATAAGATAAAGGCGTGGGGAAAAAAGCCCTTGCTGCAGGTGTCCATTTGGATGTAGTTTAATCATCCCATATGCTGGAACGTGGCTAAATCTGGCTAGAGGAAATCTTATTCCCACAGGATTTACAGCAAGACATTGGACTGGACACAGAGGCAAAAAGGATCAGATAAATAGTTGGGGACTTTTTGGTTCAGTTCACAGAGTTTTCCCCTGCAGTAGTATCCTAGTCATCAAAACCACATTTTCATTTTCTTCTGTGTCTTAAGATAAACTCAGTGGACTTGATGGTCTCAAAGGTCTTTTCTGACCTTAATGGTTCTATGATCCTACATTTCTATCTATTGGCTAAATTATCTTTGCCCTCCTTACTACTTTTTGGTTCCTACTGGTTTTTCTTCTTTGCCCTTCAGTCTGAATCGTTCAATCTTATAGTGATGTCTTGTGGAGGACACAGGGCAAAAGGTTCTGGTCTGTGTTGGGAACCTCCAATCTTTACAGATAATTATGATCAAAACACTGCTTGTTTTCAAAAAGCCACATGGTGCTGAGGGAAGGTGTGTCCCTGGGGTTAATTCAGGTAAGGCAAAAATGTGGCCAGCAGCTGGAATGGGCCAAAATGAAGCCTGAAGCCTTGGCTTTGGACATGAAACAGGGGCAGCTGGCTCCCATGTCCCACTACCTTCAGCAAAAAACATATTTTGGGTATCAGCAACCTCACACCATCACCTCATTCCGTTCTGAAGTCACCCTGTGTGTGGCTCAGATGGCAAATAAGGTGATTTCACCTGCTAAAAAGCTTCCTGTCTATGGGACTTCCAGAGCCATGGAGAAGAGGCTGAGGGACGTGCCTGAAAGTGCCACAGACTTTCCTAAACAGCTCAGGAACAGAATGGTTTTAACCTTTTCCCCTTTTTTTGTCTTTCCCTTTCCTTTTCCTTTAGTAGGAGTCCCAACCGGAGACTCAAAGTTTGTTTTTGTTTATCAAGAGCCCAGCGTTTCTGCTCGTTTCTGTCTCCTAACCACCACCAGCCCAGAAATCACAGTGGCAGTAATGCAATTCATAGCCAAGGGCAGGGGAAGCTTGAGAAATGACTGTGTCAGGTTTGCACCGGGGAGGGAAGGAACAGCAGGATAATGGAGCGTGTGGAGGCTGCAGGGCACAGCAGTGCAGGGCTGCAGTTAACTCAGTCAGTGTAACAAGGGAACAATCTCTTGGCAGCCACCTGAGAAAGCTGCTCTCGTTTCCAGGCACTGCTGATGGGTGGTATAATTGTAATTTAGCGTGTGTAAAGCATCTGGAGGGATCCTGACTGAGGTGAGGGTTCCCTTGTTCAGGCACTATTCCCATGGGACTGCTCTGCAGGGCTCGGGAGCTTCATCTGTGCCTCCAGTTTATCTGTGCAGCCAGGCTGGAGTCTGAGGTAAGCAGTGAAGGAAGGCATGTCCCAAACTGAGGGACAGTGTGACCTACAGCCCAGCTAATGTTTGGTGAAAGGACAAAGGCAACATTGTCATACTCACTTATCTCAAAGCCTGAGGAAAAAAAAAGCTCATAATGCTCACAGGAGTAATTTGTCCTCCACAGGTCTTTACCTGGCTTTTGGTAGATGGAAGGTAGCTTAAATTTATAAGCCTTAATTTAAATTTAAATACTCCTGTTACTCATGAAAATGACCTGTCCCCATTTTGAGCACTTAAACAGTCATAACAGTCTTCCGTGACAATGAGCCCCACAGTCCCTTTCTCCTTGATTAATTATTGGCTTCACTCCATGGAGGGGAAAAGTAAGCAAGCCTGTGCTCCAGGAACAGCAATAACTGCCCTCACAGGCAGCACTGGAAAGGAATTCCCATCACATCCTAACTGGCAGGAGGTAGAATTTAAAACACATTAAGCTGTGTTACATGTTAGTGAATTGAGCTTTCCTAGAGGCACAGTGATTGGCATGAATGAATTCCCTCAAAATGGAGAGGCTAAGGAATTTGGGGTTATCCTTGCCTCAGCGGGGAGATATCACTATTTGGGGACTGTGGCAGTGGCAACATCAGGAAAATGAGAGCACAGAGAGCAGAGAGCTGCCTCCCAAGAGGGCAGAGAGACACCTGAGAGGGGGGAGAAATGGGAGATGAGGGGACTGGGGCTGAACCGCTGCTTCAGACAAAATTACAGCACTGCTAGGAAGAAATTTGAGTTACAGAGCCATTTAGACTCCCCCAGTCTAAAAGATCTGATGATAGAAGGTTTCATATTCATTTTCATGTCAGGTAACATCATTTCTGCCATTTCCACTTGTTTTACAACCCTTGATGGGTGTTGAACGGTGCAAGTGCATCCCAGCTTCCAAGAACAGCATCACAAATCACCATCCCAGAGTTCCTGAAGGCTGGCACATGACAACACACGACAGACTGAGCTTATGGGCTTCCATTAAAAGGCTTTTCCTGTATTTCTTCCTACCCTAATCCTTTTCAGGCAAAAAAGAAGACAGTCAGAGCTTTGGCTGGACTCTTCTACTAACCCTGGTGCATGGGTCCAAGGATGGAAGGAAGAAGAAAAGAGGTCGTAGCAATTCAGTCACAAGAGACTTAAAGATTGAGGCCACAGCACAAAGACACAAGAACTTCCATATTCAGACAGACCAGTGTGGAGGAAACAGGCTCAAGTTGCACCAGGTGAGATTCAGACTGGGCATTAGGAAAAACTTCTTCACTGGGAGGGTGGCCAGGCACTGGAACAGGCTGCCCATGGGAGTGGTGGAGTAACCACCCCTGGAAGTGTTCTGAAGTGCTTGGTGTGCAGGTGTCAGGGGTTCCACGTTAGGAACAACAGCAGCAAAGGTGAAAAACAAACTGAATTCCCCAGCAGCTGACTGCAGCATGAGTCAAAGGTGGGCAGAAAGAGCTTCAGACTGTTGGTAGAGAGAGAGGACTCTCTGACAATATTTCCACAAAAGGACTCAAATTGTATGATTCAACACAGAAAGCAGAGAATTGGAAAACCCATTCTTTTGACTTGAGAAATTATGAGATCTGAGAAGGCAGGAAAAAAAACCCTTATTAACTATTTCTGCAGAGGCGGCCTCACTGATTCAGAAATGGACATCTATAAATAGCCCTGGTAAAACTCAGAGCAGCTTTCTGCTATATATTGGTTTTTTTCTCACTCTATCCATACAGTGGTATTTTTCCTCTGGGATGTGCAGAGCTACTATTTTCTGACTCAAGGCATGACATAAACAATTAACATTAGCAATTATAATAACGTGCCAGCGTGGCTGAAAGCTCGCTGAATTAGTGGAATCATCTGCATAGAAATAACTGCAAATGAAAACTTTATTAAAGAAGCTTGGAAACCTTCTATTAATTCATGTAGTAGTCCATTAGTAACGATGTTCAATTAAGACTGCTGTCCCAAAGTCTCTCTGAAAACAGCTGATAGGAGAGACAGGAGTGCACTTTGCTGGAGTCCTTCCCATTCCATGACTGTTGAGCAAGCCAGAAGGAGAATCGTGGACAATACTTAAAAAAAAAAATATTTCCCCTCTTTAGTCTTTTCTAGGGCAGGCAAAGCACATGTACAAGCCATAAATGGCTCGGAGTGGGAAGAATACCTAACAGCAAGTTATTTCCCAGGCTCTGTGCCTGTCATGGCCTATTTGCTTTCACCCACATCGAAGCCTTCCCTGAGGTTCTCATGGTGCTCATGTTCAATCAGTCCACATATTCTGGTACTCCTGATGCCTACAGATGGGAAAAGCAGCTGGAGAGGTTGGCAGGGAAAATCAGCTCCTTGGTGGCAGTTGCCTGGGGGGAATATAAATATTCCCACAGGAAATTTAAGGGGCAGTTTCAAGGGAAGAATGAAAGCCTGGAAGAAAACAACAGCTCTACTATGAGGACAGGAGCGAGATGCTCAGGTGAAGAGGGGAAGCAGCAGCTTCCATTAGTGTTTAGGATGTGCAGAGACCTTAAAAACAAACCCATTGTGGAACCATCTGTGCTTCACTCTTTTCCAAAGCTTCGTTCTCCTGCCTTGGAGCCAGTTTTTAACCACAGGACAGGGGGCATCCTGCCTGCTCCAGACACAGAGGCTCACAGCAGTGACATGCCTGGGCTGGGAAGGATGCAGCCAACACAACACACAGCAGAACCACAGGCAGGACAACCCCAGAGAACCTGTGTTCACCACCAGTGTTCGTGCCCAGCACTGTCTGGCTGGAAATCACAGTGAACAGGGGTTAAGAACCTCTGTGAGCTCCCCACGAGCAGCGTGGACAAGCGTGGGATACTCCATCAGCCTGGCTTTGCTCCTCCTCAGCCCACAGGAGACAGAGAGCCTGAGAGCCACGTGGTTAAATAAGGGCTAATTGAAACCCAGTCACTGGATGCTCCAGTTTAAAAACAAGGCTCCAGCCTTGACTGTGCTGTCAGCTCTTCCAGTGGAAAAAATTCCTGCTATTTTCACAGGAATGACAAAGTTGACTTCACTTAGTGAGGCATGTAACTGTGGTTTAGATGGCTGAAAAAAGGTTTAGAACTCTGCTCTAATTTGCTCTGTTAAACAGAGGTAATCTGTCAGTAATTTTTGAACCAAAGAGAAGAAAGGGCTGTAAAGTATCTTCTTTTTTTACAGACAACATCTTGCAGGTCAGGTTTTAGTGCCCCATAAGAGCTTTAGAGTAGCAGGGACACAGTACATAACTACAAACCTCCAGGGTTTATCTGAGACACTGCTCTGTAGACACAGGTTGTAGTGATCAGTCCACACTGTGGAAGGGTGAATATTTTGTTTAATATTTTTCCATTGCTGCTGGATTGCACCAATTAGAGACAGGACTTCAGAAGCCAGACACAGAGCTAATAGTAGCTGATCTGGCTGACAGCTACTGTTTGGGAAATATGAGTGCACAACATGTTCTCATTCATAATCCCCTTGTGGGATTATTTAAAAATAAAAAATAAATTTTTGAAACAAAATTAATTTGAATGACCAGCTTGGGAGTTTAGGGGTTATGTTTTGGGTGCTTGTTTTGCTTTTAATACAATTACCAAAGTTTATTATATTATCTACATTTGCAGATACTGTGTGGATAAAACCAAGGAGGAAAGTCTGAGCAATAGGATGCTGCCCTTCTCCTTGGCCCCATTTCCACCAAAATGGGGTGTAAAATATTTAGTTATTTTTGTGTATCTGTCCAGGAATTCAGGAAAGACCATATAGCCTGATCCTTCCAAACAGTCATTCCCGTGCTCTGTCTAAATCCATCAGCCTCGTGGTGCTCTCTGTGCCTTAGGAAATGCTTCCAGTGGTTCAGCCTGGGCACCACCCCAAGGAAGATGCTGTTTCCATGACATGCAAAGGCAGCCCACAGGTTAGTAGGGCTGTAGGTGTCCCATTTGGGGGTGACACGAATTTCCACCTCGCTCGTGTTTGAACAGAGTAACGTGAAGCAGCAGCTTTCACAGAATCAGAGAATCACAGAATGATTAAGGTTAGAAAAGAGTTCTAAGATAATTGAGCTTAACTGTTCACCCAGCACTATGTTCACCACTAAACATGTCCCCAAGGGTCACATCCACATTGCCTTTTGAACACTTTCAGGGATGCCAACTCCACCACTTCCCTGGGCAGCGCCTGTCCCAATGCCTGACCAGCCTTTCAGTGGGGAAATCTTCCCTAATATCCAATCTAAACCTCCCTTGCGACAACTTGAGGCCACTTGTTACCTGGGAGAAGAGACCCAATTCCACCCGGCTCCAGCCTCCTGTCAGGAAGATGTAGAGGGCCATAAGGTGTCCCCTGAGCCCCCCCAGCTCCCTCAGCTGCTCCTCCTCAGACCTGTGCTCCAGATCCGTCCCCAGCTGCGTTCCCTTCTCTGGACACCCTCCAGCACCTAAATCATCCTTTAGATTAGACAGAACAGAAGGTGCCTGAGTGCTGAACAACAGCAGTGGAGTTCGTTGAGGGGCCTTGAGGTGCAATTCCATGGATGAAAACTGAAATGGAACCATTTAGTGCTTGCACAGCTGCAGGTGCATTTTTAGTACATAACTCTAAACATCGTCTTGAAACCACCTGCTCTGCTTCTCCTTTCCAGAAATGACACAAGACATGGTTTGGGTTTTTTTGCAGTAAATTGCACTCCTGAGCATGATTCATATCTAAACTGTAAAGACCAAACTTCGCTTTCTTCCTTTCTCTTAAATCTTGGAGAAGTTGCAAGGCTTTCTCCCAAAACCATTCCATCATCATCTTGAGTAGAACAGAGCACAGACAAGTTTTACCTTGTCAGTCAACATCAATCTAAATCTTGCACAGAGCAGTTCTATTATCAGAATTCAAACAAGTCCATCTCCAGAAAAACAGCCTCATGGCCAAAATCTTGGCAGCAACAGAAATACACCAGTAGGAACATATTTCTAGCACAGGAGAGGAAGTGGCCTCCTGGTCCTCCAAACCTCAGGTCAAGCAAGTAATTGAGTAAAAGCCCTTCATTAATTCCTGATGGTCTAGCTGGACTCCAACTGAAATTTTTTCTCTCCTGCCTTGATCCTGGACCCCTCTGCTCTGTGGGTTGGAAATTATCCTCCAGTTCCCACTCCCAAGCCTGTCTGTAGAGTGCCTATACCCATTTCTTCTTGCACTGACACTGTCCTTGATTGTAAGTAGCTCTTCAGCTTCTAATGTTTCTCCAGTGGTGATGGATTTATGGGCAGCACTAACACTCCTCAGCAGCCTTCATTTTGCAGGGCCACAATGCCACTGTTTCAGAGAAGCCTTTCACCTTTTAAGAATGCGGCTCCCTGGGCACACTTTTAATTACTGGTATTATTCTAGGACTTCACGAGGGCTCTACTCTGTGGCTTTTGTGTGGGGGAGGCTCTACACAAAGAGCCTACACAACACAGATGTGAGATGAGAGGGGGCGAGTAAAGGCAGTGGGAAGCAAAGACAATGGCCTGAGGTTGATCAACGGGAAAAGCGTTTCTGTCCTTTATCTGCGTTGCTGAGATGAGACACTTCACATGGATTCAGGCAGCACAGCCACTTCAGATGCTTTGTATTCACAGACAACCCTCTCACTGCATATGTGCTTGTTTACAACTCAGCTCCCTCGTTTTCACTCCTGCCTTGCTTTGGGAGCTTTACTGTGGACTGGTGCAGGGTGGGACAGAGTGAGCGCCGTCCCCAAATCTACCGCACACACCTCACTCGTGCTCCACTCTGGGATTTTGGATGAAGTTTAGAAAATGCCATTAATGAATCATTAGTGAAGGCTCTGCCATTCCAAGTGGCAGATGGGACAGAATTAACTCAGCTGGGTGGGGAGTCAGGAGATGAGGGGGGAACATGGAGCCCTGACATCAGCTCGTGAATTCAATCAGTTGATGTCCTGTCCTGGGACTTTCTCCTTCCTCTTGTTCCACAACAGAAAGGCACAAACTGAGGGATTGCACCTGAGATCTGGAGCCTGCTCTGCTCTAACCACATCCCTTTTAAGTGCAAACCAGTACTAACTGTGCAGATCTCCTCCCCACTGGGTATATCCTCAGTCTCTAGGTTCTGATAGGTGTCAGATCATTTTGCTCTAAGAAACCTGCTCTGTATTTATGCTCTGCATTTCTTCTGACAGGTTTCTAGAAAGCATTTAATCAAACTCTTCCATTCCTACCATCAGAGGCCTGCAGCAGCAGCCTTGCCAGCTGCACACCAGACCAAGGGGTAGTTTAAAGGAGCTTGGAACAGGGGAGGATAAAGGATAGTAGATTTTCCTCTCCTAAACCCTGGAAGATAGTTAGGGGGGAGAAAGAAAAGAAAAATAAGTGGCTATGTTGTTTCAGGAAAAAATGTTTCAATCTTTTGGGAAGAAATAATACGTGGAATGGATTTAGGAAATCTGTATGTAATCATAAGAAAGAATGGTGACACTGCCTCAGTGCTGCGGGAAATCAGATGCTTTAATGGAGAAATAGAAAGAGGTAAATTTAGGAGCAACAGGAAAGCAAAATTTCCCTCAAAACCTTGACTAGCTTTCGTTACCACTATACAAGTGACAAAAGATGTTATGACAATGTTTGTAGGTTTGTGGGGTTTTTTTAGAGCTGCCTTTGTCCAGCAACCCATGCAGAAGGACATGTCATTTTTAATCTTCAGCCTGCCTCCCTTTCAGCACCATCCTTTACTGGACTGAAAACTCAGCAGGGGCTTAGATGCTTCCCAGAACAAATACCTTTCCTCCCCTGCTTCTTCTTCAATCACCACTGAACAAATAAATCATCTTCTGACTGAATCCAGCCAGGTCACTGCTGGCCACTGCCAGCAAGTTGTTTAATAACAAGTCAGGAGTTTTACAAAGGACTCTTATTCCCTCTCAGAGGCTGCTGTAACAGCACACGAACGAAGGAAAATCCATGATAAAGCTTCTGGGTTCCTGCAATATCAGCAATTTGGGTTCCTGCATTATCAGCAACAGTAAGAGGAAAATATGATTCAAAAGAAAAATTTCAATCTTTTGGTTTGGTTTTTTATTATATTTTTTTTCAGTTTGATTGGTATTACTGCCAGCAGGTTTCCTCCTATAGAAAACTCCTGCTTTACTGGTGTGAGAATGGGATTCGAGGGGATGATGAGGCTGAGTCAGGGGGAATTCTGCCTGTGTGCACCTGTGGGATGGATCAAACCTTGGCTATTAATGAGAACATTCACACCATGAGATTCACAGCAGTGTGGAAACGTTTAACAATGACATGGGAAGTGCCCTGAGCTAATTCTCTCCAGATCCTCCCTTGAAGATCAGTGCAGAACACTTTGTGCACAAATCCTACCTTTTTTACTCTCAGCATATTTCTTTTTTGTTTGTGAGCTTGTTTTGTTCTGCATGGTAAACAGAACATGGCCCTCACAGTTTTCAGGCCACCTACAGCAGACCTTGAGAAACTAATGTTGGCTTAGATCTTTAGGAGAGATCTCAGTGACTCATTGGCATTCAGTCAGAGTGCCAGCAACAATCAAGGCCTCTCCTTCATTTCTATTATTCAGGTGCTAAATGAAATGTTTACAGGCTTATTTTTTGGCATGGCCAATAAAGGATTGGTTCATATGTGACAGAACTGGGGAAAATGAGATTAGAATAGGTCTTCACAGAAAAAAGGAGGCCCTGGTTGAGTTCTCATTCTTTCCCAGTTGTGTTGGGGACACAAATGGCAGATGATTTAATTAACTCCTGCGCCATCTGAGACTTCTGACCCTCAAAATAGGTGTGGGGTTCCTTAGATTTTAGGGCAGGAGAAGATTTCTGCAGGTTGTGAATGGAGGGCAGAAGGTTGCGTAAAGAACTGAGGAAGAACAGAACTGGGGACAGGATGACACAGAACAGATTTGGAATAACAGGGGCTAGATCCAGTTCTTTCCCACTTCAGCACAGCTGAGGACTAAGGTTCCCAGCAATGCAGCAGCTCCCTGGGCTGGGGCAGTAATGGTGAAGTTCATCTCCACCAGCAGAACACCTCTGATCACCAAAGCAACACCCTTTGCCACGGCAACCAAATATTTCACCTGCTCTTAAAAACCCCAGTGTGGGAGACCCCAAGATGTGAAACTATCAGATTGTATTTTTTTTTTGCCAGGAATTACCTAAATTCTCTCATTTCACCCAATTAGTAGGTGTCTTCTTCCACCCAAACCAAAACAATGGGGGAAAAAAAGCCCTAAATAACTGGAATAGACTGTCAAAACTGATTTGTTCTTGGGGCACTTTGAAGAGGCGTGACAAAGATGTGCAAAGCCTAGAACTTGCACAGGAGTAACCTGAAATGAAACATGAACCTGGGCTGCCTTCACTGGAGCATCTCTGGAACTTTGCAAAGCAGATGCAGCTCGACAGGCCCTGAGGTATCTCATGTTGGTTAATGCTGGCTGGACACTGGACATTTTTTGCATAAAACAATGGGAATTTGAAAAGACAGACTATCTTCATTCCCAGGATGTTACAGGGGAGTGCTTAATTGCTGCTACTCAATTGTTGTTTTCAATGCAGAAGCTGACTGCAAAATTTAAATCCTAAAGTCAAAGTTTAAATACCAGAAGAACAATTTAAAAGAGATCAGCTGGGCCAGTTCTGTGTTCAAAGCTGGATACATTTATACCATCTTCTCGAATTGTTTTTGTGTTATTTACTCAAGCATTTATAAAAGATTCAGCATAAAAGCAGGGAATATAATTACAATGAATAATTTGCATTCTTTATTCAGTGTAAATTAATTCAGGTCTCCAAGCACTATGGGAATTAGCTTTATATGCACAGTAGAAGGCTTGAAATAGAAGTTTAAATTGATGCATCATAAAAGTTCCCATTGAATGTTTTAAAGGTTTTTTTTTCTTCCCATTAGCATAGATTATTCTGTTTATAGACACTGGAGTGCAAGAAGATTTGTAATGTTAGTAGAAAAGATTTTGTTAGGAATGTTCAAGAGGAAGACTTTGCATAAGACTTTTTAGGGATGCTCCACTCTAGGAAAACAGGAATTCTTTCACTGAGGCCAATAATCAAGTTGTAACCTTGGGGAAGGGGAGGGAGAGGGGCCCTCCACAGCAGTTAATCCTCTGCTGTTAGAATAAGGTTTCTCTCAAGGAAATTATCATTGCCCAGCACTCAGTGGAGGTGGTTCCAAATTCAGGTTGAACTCTTCTAGACAACACAGCACAAACAGTACAGGAACACCAGTCAGGTAATCCAAGAAATAATGCAGAAATAACCCACCAGGCCACTCCCTATGAAAATACCTCCCTGTGACTCAGGCTTTGTGCCTACAATATACTGGATGACTGATGCACATCTACCTGGTACTTTCCACTGATTTCCCTTTCCTCCTGTCCTCTCTCTTTTCCCTGGAGACCTACTTTTCACTCACATATCCACTGGACCTGCCAAACTCCCTTCTGTACCCTGAGCCGGGCAAATGTTTCTATGCAGTCTCCTTGATTTGCATCCATCGTTTCATGGGGACTGGTGGGGATTAAACTCCCTCTAATGATGTTACATAAAACATCTAAGCTTTTAATGAAAGAAAAATCAAAATTAACCCAAAGCAAAATAGAAAGATTCTGTTCTATCTCCTCCTGGTTTAGATCTGGGCGTTATCTGTCAGGGAATGCAAAATGCCTCATGTTATCATGCACTGCCTTAGATTAAAAAAAAAGAAAAAGAGAAAACTTGTCCCCAAAACTTGCAACTTGACACACTCCAATCCCGGTTTCCCTTAATGAAGCACTCTGTGCTCACTGAGATTTTTGTGCTGCATCAATAAACCATGCACAGCTCTCTCTCTCCCTGAACACAAACAGGCTTCAGCTCCTACGCACAGAAGGCTCCAGCACAGCTCATCCAGCACTTCAGGCAACAGAAACACGGATGTGTTTGGGAGAGTCGGAGCCATGACCATTTTCCCAGACCTGGACAGAGTTATCAGAGGGCTTGAGCAGCCCAGTAAGTGTCACCCACAGAAGTTAGAAGCATGCAAAACACATTACTCACCTCAAGCACAAGAAAAGCATAAAGGCAACTATAAGGGCCCCTACTGAAATACAGTGCCCCAGGTAGTTTATGATGAGAGCAATCTTGTAATGGAGCGCATACTTCCTCTGGAGGTAAAGAGATAACAGGATTAAATCAGCATGAATCTCTAAGCACTGACATTAAGGAACAGTTAATCAGTTTAGAAAAACAGTAATTACTTTTCTCAACCTTACAATGATATAATAGCCCCAGGGCTGATGCCTGTATATAAAGCCAAACATATTGCCCAGGCACAGAACTACAGGCTTGGTGTTGTTTCAGTGTGGACTTTGCCCACAGTTTATTACAAATATCTGCAAAAAAGGTTATTTTCTCCCCACTCCTTTTTTTTTTTTCTTTTCTTTTTCCCTGCAATTTCATCAGGATTTCTTGTTTTCATTATTATGCTATTTTAAAACTGTGTCATTTTATGGCTACAAAGCTACCGAAGACACATCTTCCCAGAGTTTCAAAAGTTATAAAACATTATTTTCTTAGGAAACAGCAGGGTCTTTATGAGCCAGGTTATGCCACTTTGCTACTCAAATGGTTTGGTTTTCATACAAAAAAATCAGTAAGAAGAAGTAATAAGGCCTTTTCATGCAGGCAGATTTTCCTCTGAGGGACATTCCTTGCAAGCTACGATCCTTTTCCTTCAAAATGAGGACAGAAACCAATGCAGCCTGAAAGAGCTGGGATCTGGTGGTGTCCTTTCAGTTCTGAGACAGCCTGACAAGCCAGAGAGGCTGCTGTTTTTAGCAGCAACCCAAGTGTGTGATGAAGCTTCATGGGTTGGTGTCTGTTTCCTAGGATGGGGGGAGATTATTGGTAGGTTCTTGATCCTGCAAAGAAAAAATTAAGTACCAAAGATCTCCCAGCTAAATCAGTGAATTTAGGGGTATGACCAAAAATTTGGCCTTGCAGTAATTGGAACATTCTTTATTGGTGGGGGTGCTGCTAGCTTCAGGAAACAGAAGCATCTCCTTTCTTTCCCTGATGGATGAAGTACAAAACCACTATTCAGATAAACACTGAGGCTGGTTAGAAAGGGACAGAGAGGTTTGCTACTGAAAGAACCAATCCTCCTGAAAAATATATTTATTTATTACGTTTGGCATTTGTTTCTTTTCAGGGTAAGCAGATCTTTCCCCCAATTTGGGGTGTTGTCCTCCTTCAGAAGAACGAGACCCTTGAAAACTAACCACCTACATTTCCTCCCTTGTGACAAAAATATAAAAGCAAAATCCCACAAATGGCACCAGTTTTCTAATTTTGGTTGAACTTCCCTTTTCCATTTTTTTTTTCCTAGCAATTTCCCTTAATGTTTTATTCCAGTCAAAGGAATTTTTCAGTGAATGAATGTTTGGCTGCATCTACAACCAGCAGCTGTAGTTAATCTGTTCCATTGTTCTGTGAAGATAGCATCTTCCAGCACTTTGCCAAAAAACTCTCTTGGAATCATTTCTGTGATGAAACCTGCCTATATCTTCAGCACATGGAGTAATGTGCTGCTTCTGGACAGAACTCAACCATGCAAGGTATTTTTAAGTCCATTATAAAATCCCCTAAAATAAACTTCCCCATCCACGGGCCCATTTTGTGAATTGCCTTGAGGGAGAAAAGAAAAAAACCAAACAACAAAACAAACCTACAAAATCCAAATTCCACACCGAGTTTTATTTAGCCTTGAGACACAGGGACACTTAAAGGGAAGGAAAACACACTTGACCTGATGTGCCTACCTGTGCAATGTTGTATTATTCAGGGAGTGCCCTGGTAAACTGCATGGCTTAATTACTGCCCTGCTTAGTTCATAAAGTCATGGAATCACAGAATATCTCAAGTTGGAAGGGACCCATAATCACCACTGAATCCAAATCACCACTTCTTGCAGGACTACCTAAAACTAAACCAAATGACCAAGAACTTTCTTCAGAATGGCTCATGTAGTGCTAGATACCTTCTGGAAGAACATTTTTCCCAGGACAAGGATCCTGCTCTTTGAGTCTGGCCCTTTCAGCTCCTTCCTTTGTGTCCTGAACACTGTTCCAACTTCACTCGAGTTTTAAGAGGGCATAGTTCAAAACACGAGAAGACTAGTTGGAAAAATAAAATTATTAAGCTACTGTTTGATGCACTGAAGGAAAAAACGGGCAAGACATTCATGTTTTCAGTTTCTGGCATTAACAAGGCTTCCTGAAGGCAACTTCAAATATCATAGAAACAAGAGCTGCCTCAGTGCCTGTGAAAAACTAAGCTGACAGGGTGGCAAGATCACTTTCCACCAGCCTACATTCAATCTGCATCTCTGGTAGAATTGAAGACGAAACCTTCAGGGCTGAAAAACACGTGCTCAGGATCAGTCATGCATTGGCCAAAGCTCAGTTCATGTAAAACAACTTTCATAACTCTCTTCTGTCTCGCCCTCATGAAGACCAATACATTTAAAATGTCAACAGCCTTCTACTGTTACCCAATCCTCTTCTGCTTCCAGGAAGATGTTTCACTTCACTGAAATGAAGACATAAATTCTATTAAGGCTTAGGAGAAGGGTTTTTACATTAGAAATGAGATAGAAAAGGAGATCACAGAGTCACAGAATGGTTTGGGTTGGAAGGTACCTTAAAGATCATCCAGTTCCAACTCCCTGCCATGGGCGGGGACACTTCCCACGAGACCAGGTTGCTCAGAGCCCCATCCAAACCTGGCCTTGAACACCTGCAGGGGTGGGGAATCCAGAGATGGCTGAGACAGTGGTAGCCTTGCTCTCTGATCACAGCAGGTCACACCACTGGAATCCTCTTCCATTACACAAAACAGTCATGTTACACCAGGCAGTGCAGAGGTGTCTCCCACCAGCTTCTACCAGGTAAACTGAGGAAGCACAGCTTTATACCTTTACCTGCACCAGCCCTGCAAATCTAAGGCATGGTGGGCTCCCTGCAGCCAGATTTGAGGCTAATCATGGAGTTGTTCTGCCTAGAGCACTTTTCCCCTTGCTTTAGCCAGAACATGACTGCCAACCTGTCCAAACCAATTCACCTAATGATTTGACTTAATGACCACCTAATGACAGCACTCTTAGTCCAGTTGACAAGGATTTTTCTCCCTCTAACAGAACTTACTGGCAGGTCCTGCCAGTGTTTACAGCTCATGTCTCCCTGTGAGGCTCCTCACTCCACTGCCAGTTCAGTCACTTTAGATTTCCTCCTGCTGCCAGCATGATCTCATCACCAGCACAGTTTAAAGACACCACATCTCCTCTCCAAAGACTTTCAGAAGCCACTGGGAAGTATCTTTGTCATCCAAGATGCCTCTGAGTTGACTGCTTTCCTCTTCTGAGCCAGCTGGAAGCTGCATAGCTGTGCCTGGTGTGGCTGTGCTCCTATGCAGGATACATTAGCTTAAGCCCAGCGTGGTGCTAACTCAGCTCCACAGCTTGAAGCCACCTCAAAACATCAGCAGAACCAAATTCATATCCAGCTGCCATAGGCCACATAGACAAGACGAAAGTTTCTAAATTACAGCCCTTTTTGGAGGCTAAGATGTATTTTTTTTGCTGCCTGAGACTCTGGTTTTACTCCTAACGAGCACAGATCTGTGCTGGATGCAGCAAAGGTCCTTTTGACACAGGAGTTTGTAGGCTGAGAAGAATCTTTGTCACACGCTGTGCCATCAAGCAGCCAGTTGATCAAAATGATTTCTGTACTTTATCCTTGTGCCTGGAGAAGGAGCCAGCTATTTGTTCAGAGGGTGAGATTCAGTCTGATGTCAGGACACCAACATCTGGGTGTCTACCCAACACCAGAAGCAAGGGCTGGAAGCAGCTGTGCACACACAGACATCCAGTGACCCCTGAGGTGCACTCAGAGGACTCTGTGCTTCCCAGCTGGCCCTACACCACACAACTCCATGCAGGGAATTAGATCCCAGCCAAAGTGGGAATCTGTAAGCAAATCAGTCCCAGAGCAGAGTTTTATCAGACCTTCTGCCACAGGTCTCCACCACACGCAGAGCCGTGATGTGTTGATGTAATCCAGGGAACGTGTGTTACTGAGCTGATGCCCCCTAAGATTGAATACACACCTGATGAAAAACTCCTAAAATTTCCCTTGCTACACGATCCAAACTCTGCCATAAAGCAGGTAGAGCTGGGCATGGGGCTTGTTCCTGTCCCATCTATCAGTCACTGAATTCAGAATCAAACCACGTGATTCTTCAGCACTCTGGCTGTGAGTGACCAAGCTTGACAGCAGTGTTGTTTTCTGTATTAAAAATAAACACAAATCACAGGGCACACCTCCTGGCTGATGCTTAGCATCTGCCAGGCTCAGTCAATAAATAACAAGAGACATGTGTGTGTCTGAATCTCACCTTTAATCAAAATGGAGCATTAGAGAAATCTGTGGGGATTTTTTTTCCCCTATTTTTTTTTTTTTTGAGATCACAAAGCAAGTATTCATCTGTAACACTGAGCATTAGGAGAGCTTTCAAAAATATTCACAAATATTAATATTTGCAAAGCTCGTTGCAAATCTTTGAAGATCTAACAAATGAGTTTTTAAGCTTCTGTAAGCAAGGGTGGGGGAACATCTGCACGTTCATCTGTTTAAGAAACACACCATTTGAGTAGTTTTAAGCTATCACCATAGCTGCAAAGTTTTTAAAAGCAAAAAACAGAGTAAAGGAAATAATCCTGTCCTCTAGTCACAACACTTCTCCAGCCTTTTCAAACAAAACTCCTCTGTATTTGCTGGTGCAGAGACAACAACTGTTGGAGTCATGCAAACACATAAGGAGGGCCATTAAAATGCAGCAGCACTTTCCTGAGTGGGTACAGCACACTGTTATCAGCTCAGGTTTCCTGTGCCAGCTAAACCACATCAAAGATATGGAGCCTTCACCCAGCTCTGCTCCCCATTCTCTAAACCAGCACTTGGCTGCTCCACACCCCCTCTCTGGCTCAGTTTTAAGAGGGTGGTTTCACAAGTGTGCAAATCCATTTCAGGCAGAGCCGGTCTGTGTGTCCCCCTCAATCTCACC
>JAWWES010000081.1:3003134-3023267 GCA_035583135.1 Lophotriccus pileatus | reverse complement strand
AGTTTTTCATTTTAAGTGGGAAAGAAATGTGAGGAGAGCCTGCACTGTGGTGGTCCTAACTTAGGTCAGCTTAAATCACCATGGGAGCGTCATCACTCTGCTGGATCACCTGGAACATCCCTCTGGATGGCACTCAGGTACTGGTACATCTTTTCCTAATTTCTAGAAGCCTCTAGCAAAAGGAAGGGGGATGTGGGTACTACCAAATAACTGAGCTAGTGGGTAAGAGCAGGTCCTCCTCAGCAGCTGGTGTGTAGTTACCTGCTTTCTGAGTCACTGGTTCAAAGCCCACACTGAGCAAGCAAAGGGAGCTCACAGGATGGATTCTGGACCTCAGAAAAAGCACATCCTGACTGTTTGGGGTACAACACTACTCCAGACAGTTTCTGACTACTAAATGTGGGAGCTTGTCCTCCTCCCCTCTGCAACTGGCACAGCATGACTACAACCACGGAATGAGCTGGATGAACCCCAAAACTTAAACAGACCTGAGCTGCTGGGCTCCACCCTGATTCTGAGAGGGGACAGTCACCCCTGGCAGAGACAGCACGAGGACTGTGTGTGCTCCTGCCCCACCACAGCACTCAAAACAGGAGGGAGAGGAAGAGAACCTGGTGTGAAAGGCTTAAACTGTGTGAGGGTGAATGTCTGTGATGCCTCCAAGAAAAGCTGAGACATTTGACAAGAAGAGGGCTTTGCATAATTGCTTGCAGCCTTTTGGAAGGAGCTTAACCCCATATGCTAATTGCAATCTGTAAACTCCTATATCACGCAAGACTGGCTCAATCTTTTAAAGGCAGCTGAGACCTGAGTCTGCTTTTTATGTATTTTTCTGTTGCTGCCCCTTTACTTTATTTGCTTAAGGAGAAATGACATTGAGATCTGTAAAGGTCAGTTGTTGATCAGACCTCAGAATGGACAGATACAGGGTGGAATCAGCTGGTTAAACTTATTTTTTAGTGCCAAAGAGGCTTTTGGTCTTATTGTTATTATTACTAACATTTACTGTAGCAGCTGTAGGCTGTGAACAAAGCTAGGAAAAATCTGCATAAACATACATCAGCAGGGACAGAGTGTGATAAAAAGCATCCTTTTTTAAAAACCATGTGAGGAGGGTATAGGGAGAGAGGACAAGTAATTTGCCTGAATTCACAGGGAGGTTTTGTTGCAGAGACAGAAATGGAATCTCTCTCCAAAGTCCCAAATTAGCATGCTAACCTTAAGTTTAGCTTTGCATTCACGTATGAGAAATGTCATTGAGAAGAATGAAGCGAAAAATACAGACCTTGTCATCCAGAATAGGCTCACACTGAGAGTAGTTTATCTTGGAAGCCCATGTCCCATTGCCCAGGCATTCTCTGTAGGCATTTCCTGGTACAGAGCAAAATAAAAGAGAGATGAACACTCTGTGCTGGACTTTAAACAGCCTAGAAATCTCAGAGATTTGAGAAAAGATTAACAGAACAAATTATTTACAAGGCAAATTAACTTATCCCACCTCCATGAGGGCTAGAACAGCCCGCTGAGGAGAGAAATGGATAACATAAACACAACTGCAGACAAGTATTTAAAAATACTGATTGATAGTGTTTTCTTACAGTCTATGAGTTCAGAAGACAGAAAGGGCATGAGAAGAAGGTTGCAAGAGAAAGCTTAACGTTGGTATAGTCTTTTAAAACGCAGCTGTATCCAAAATCAGAGAGGTCCAGTTGTTCAGTGCCCCATCTATGAGAATGGTTTGTGTATGGTAAACTTATTGCTCTATCCCCTTTCCATTTATCCTACTGCAAACTAGAAGCAGCATTCCTGGAGATGCTGATTTTCTGGAGTCTTCCTGTGCAACATTATAACTGGGAAGACTTCAGCAGAGAACACGAGGAGCAAGATCAGCACATCTCCCAACCCTGGGACAGGTGGGCCTGGCGGGGGGAGCACACAGGAATCTCTCCAAAATTATTTCAGAAATGGGTACATCTAGGTTAGGATGTGTCTGTGGAAAAGAAACCACTTCTGGTCTTTTTCCAAGGTTCCAGTTCTCCCCAAATGTAAGTGAAAAGCAGAAATTACAGACAGATTTCACGTCCAATTGCAATGTAACCCCGAGGAGCTCTGGGAACTGCATGTAAGAATATTGGGGGTGAGGAGGGGAGTTCAGTTTCTGGCAAGAATTCCTCTTCATCCCAAGGAACTCTGAGGGAAAACTATGCAGCTTTGCTGTGCAAACTACCTTCCTCCACTCATCAGAAGTACATCCAATTCCAAGCAATAGTTTTTTTACATTCTTATTTTGAACTGTTTCTTAGAAACAAGAGAATTAAAATAAAACAGGAAATTCAGAAGGATCCCCAAAGGACAAATACAGGCGACTTCCTAATGAACTCTTCGTGATGTTCTTGCTGCCCTTGATCCAATTTCTTCCTGGGCCTTTGCCATGGTCATTCAGTGCTAGTGCAGCACCCAGCCCTCAGGAAAATCACAGTCAAATAAAGGCATTAGATTGAATGTTTCTAAAAGTTCTGTTGACGATAGCCTTTGAAAAAAAAAGGTTAAGAGACTTTTGAAAAGGTGTTTTTTCTTACAGAGAAGGAAAGTCCACATGGAAAGGAAAAATACACTCCAGATTACACCATATCCAGACAGAGCACTGGATTTTTTACTGCTGTTGTCTATTTGCACTTTTCCACTGTTTCTTTTTGGAGTGACAAGGCCAAACAAAACAAAACAGTCTGAGTGGGATTTAGGTGGTGGGATCCAATTTACATCCCTCAAAGCCTTTGCATTTGTCCCATCCTTTGGCCAGTGGGAACTTTTGATGCTTCCTCAGATGTTGACTCCCAATTCCAGAGTAGTGCTCATGTGAAACCCTTATTTTATTCTTTGAAACCCTTGTGTTATTCATTTTGACTCTTCATTTCCCTTGCTGCGCCTCTCCAGCTCAGGTGTGGAGAGCACAAACACAACCAGGACTTAAAACATACAACCCACCAAAGGGTTGTTCTTGTGTACAACCACCACAAAGGCAGTTCTTTGAGGAACTCTGAGTTACCTCGGTTTATGAGCTGTCACACCTGATCTCCTACATGGTGAGTATCTGAACAGGAGGAGACAAAAATCAAACTCTGAATTTCTCTAGTCCAGAATCTCCTCCAGTATCAGTCACTTCTCGGAAACAACACCAGCAAGTAGATCTGACTTCTGGGAATATCTCATTCCAAACTCTGCTAGTCATAACTAATTTATATCCCAGAGCAGAGGTCTTCTTTCTTTCCTTCTTTCTTCCAAATGTCTTACAGCATTAGCTCTAATAGCCACATGGAAACAAATTTCTGATCATACTGAATGTATTTTCATACATCTATTTTAATAAGATCATGCAGATCTTTTTACCCAGTGTTTTAAAGGCGAAATACCTCATTTAGTGAGTGAGGTAATAGAGAGTAAGAGCCTCACTGAAGGCACCGGAGGAAGCAGCTCTTGTTGACGCACAGACGAATCCCATGGCATACAGCGAGTCCAGCCGTTTCTTGAGGATATTGGATCAATCCCACGTGCACTGGATGGAGGCTCCCTGTGCTCACAGACACTCTGCCACATCTGGCATGGGCTAAAATTCCTGCGTGTGCTGGTGTATCCCTGCACAGAAGACCCTGGATAAAATAACGGCAACTTCCAACAGTCATCCGTGTGTTTTCCGTAGCAGCAAACAAAGAGCTGCTTCCTGACATCCCTGGTTACTGCCAAAGGCAGCACAGAGAAGATGAGGGAATACAGACACTGGACTCCATGACAGGCTGCTTTTAAGGGACATGCAGAGCTGTGGCAGGGATCAGAGCAGTGAAGAGATGCCAAAAATGACAGACACGTTGGTTCCATGAGAGGGAGCAATGGAAGTGATGTGTCCCCAGGTACAGGGCAGGTAAAGGAAGAGGGAAACCAGCAGTTTTCAGCACAGAAACGTGCTGAAAAATATTCCTTCTCACCTGGTTTTCCAGTGAGAACGGGGATTAAGTGTGCTTTGTGCTAGAAGCATTCCTGCTCTTAGCTTTAAAGCACTGGGTATGGAAAGAGACTGGATTAAGTTCAGGTTTTCTTAATGACTGTCATTAAAAATTAGAGAAAAAAAAAAAAAAAAGGAAGAATCACGATGGAGAACTCCATTGTAGAAACAAACAGTGAATGCCCAGGAAGAAAAGAACAGTTACATGATCTTTCTAGGGCAACAAGAGCTAATTATAAACAGAAAGAGATAGAGCTATTAGAACTATTTTTTTCCTAGCTGAAAAACAATTGTGTGAATTCTCATTTTCTTTGACAAATGATGACATACTGAATAACTTTCTCTTCTTATAATTTCTCCTGCCTTGCTGACTTTGTTCTAAGGAAGAAATGCACAAAATAAAGAGATATTTGGTGGTTACAACATGTGGTTATTTGTGCTCTGTGTGCACTCGCACTTGCAAAATACAACTGGACCAGGAGATTTAATGTTCATGCAAAGCAATAATGAGTAGTAAATGACTCAGGATGGCACAGGCAACACTCAGGCATTATCCACAGAGCTTCTGACACATCATCCAATATTCATTTCTGTGCTTCAGTCGATGGTCTCTTCCTTGACTTTGGAAATGTTGGTTTCCTTTTGCTGTGGATTTGTGGCACTTGATTTCTTCTGCTTAACCATCAGTCCAGGGGATGGGCAAGGAGGTAAAAAGGAACTCCCTGAATCGGAAGGAATATGCTCAGCCTATTTATTTTATGGATCTTCTCTGAATATATTCAAAGAAACAACCAAATAACTACAAGAATGTCTCACTTTTGTGCATTTGTGTACACATGCCCACACTATGTAGAGCTTTTTTCTTAGTGGAGTAGAACCATTTGAAAGCAACTGAGAAATTCCAAGATCCTTGAATGGAGAAAAACAAATGTTGTATTTATCCAGAAAAAACAACTATGATAATCACAGCTCTGTCTATTTTCAGGGCAATGGGAATGTTAAGAAAGCTCAGCATATCTGTTGTTTCAATAAAGAGAAGCTGATCAACCCAGATTTGAGCACTGTAGCCCCAGCAATAATGGATAGTGATTTTCTTCTGACATGAAGGACATGAGAGAAGCTCACAGGCTTTACTTATTAATTTTTAAGGACTCCTCAGACTCCAGTGTTTGATAAAGGGGGGAGACATCCAAACTGTTTCCAGCTTTGCCCATAACCCCCTTCAGCACCCCTGCAACTCAGTACCAGTATCACAAGGCTAGTTCTGGGAAAACTTGCATGGGATGTGAGCAGTTTTTCACTAATAAGCTGAAGGACCTTTATCCCAGAACTGAACTGTGGCTTTCAGGCATCTAAACTCATGCAAAAGGAACTCCTCCCAGTCATGTTAGACTTTACTAACAACTCTGCTAGACACTCATCTAAAAAGCCCCCAGTGTGTGTGTCTAAACAGCAAATGGAGCAGGCTACAGTCAATATTTGTCATCTCAACTGTGATTTTTCTGCTACTTAGAAACCACTGAATTCAGTGACTGTGGTAAGTCTCAGTAGTCAGTGTAACTACTTCGACATTGCAGGTGCTCACATGAAGGTTGGACTTAAAATACTGGGAACCAGTAACACCAGACAGCAAAAGTACACACAAAGAAAACACAGAGTAGCTACAAAAGGCTGTGCCAACACGAGGGCTGAAAGCTGTGTCCAGTTCTGGGCTCCCCAGTACAAGAGACACACTTGGAGAGAGCTCAGTGGAGGAGCACATGGTGATTAAGGGGCTGCAGCATCTCTCCTTTCAGGAAAGGATGAGACACTCTGGGAAAGAGAAGGCTTAGGGGGATTTACTACTGTATATAAATACCTGAAGGCAGGGTGCAAAGAGGATGGACCCAGGCTCTTTTTTTTTTTTCTTCCCAGTGCCAGGACCAGTGGCCACGGAATCAACTGAGAAACAGAAGGTTCCACCTGAACATCAGGGTTCCACCCTCAACCATCCCGTGATCCTGTGGTTAACAGGATACTGTTACCTCCTGGAACAACTTTAAAACACAGCTTAGGTACAGTGTTTTACATCAGTTTAAGAGGTAAAACCTTGATGTTAATTTCATTTCTAACTGCGGATGAGGCTGCATTTCCGAACGGAATATGTGAGGAAGAGTGTTTGATTAGTGGCATTTGTTACCGTCTGTTGTTGTTGTTGTTTTTTTTATTGATCCTGCTGAAGAACATAAAGCCTTTCAGGTAGCAGTAACTCAATATGTATAGATTGGCCTGGTGGCTGGTGTTCAAGTCAGTAAGAGTCCATTAAAAGCACGAAGCAAACAAGAGACAAGAGACAGGAGCACTGTGTAAAGGTAAGTGGATGTGATTCCCAGCAGGAAGTTAACCACATCATTCCAGTCATTCCAGACACTGCAAGCAGGCACTGCTGCAATGGATCTTGTCCTTGACAACTGGAATTAAGCTGGGTTTGAGAAAGCTTTTAGTTGTCTTGCTCTCTCTCATGTAGATGATTTTCTGAGTAGGTTTCTGCTTCCAGTTATCACTAAAATGGAAATCCAGCTTCTCTAACTGCCTTTTGTCCTTGATCTCACACACACGTGGAGTCTTGAGGCAAGCTCATCTGCTACTGGAGTGAAGGAAATAAACAGGCAAATGAATAAATAAATAAAAGGCAGCCTGAGTTAAGCCTGGAGCTGGGCACAGCTAAGGGAATCCGACTGCTCTGACAGCTGATCCATGTGAGCTGGCAGCCAAGCTGAAAGGAAGGGTCCCTCAGTCAGGAGCCTGGAACCCCCACTGAACAAAATCCCTGGGAAGTACAAGGTGTTGGAAAGAGCAGTGAGCAGTGACTCTGGCAGCCTCAGAGACTCCCAGGTGCAGCAAACACCTGAAAGGGGACAGTGGGTCACGTCTCCCATCTCCCCATCAGAATTTCTTCAGTCCAGATTTCAAAGCCTAAGCCCCATGAATTTCTGACAATTGCTTTATAAAACTTTTACAGACAGTCTGTTAAATCTCTCCACTGTGGTTGGTTGGTTGGTTTTGTTTTGTTGTTTTTGTTTTGGGGTTTGTTTGTTTTTGTTAATATTCTAAATATATTTTTTTTCTCACTCTTTAAGACAACTACAGACAACTATTTTTGCCCCTGTACTGCCCTCTGACCAGTGAACGTTGTAGCCCATAAGTCACTCACAACATGGAGCACTTCAACTCTGGTCCTTCCTCTGTTGGATTTCAAGAGAAACTTGAATCCAGTTTAAGGAATTTATTCCCTTCAGAGCGTCCTAATCACTGGGACATTGCAGGATTCTCCCGGTGTCTCCTCCAAATAAGTTTTATTCATTTAATCTTTAAAACAAGACAGTTTGCTTGGCATTAAGCAAATCCTTTTCACCACGATCCCCGGTAAATCCAACAGGAACTGCATGATATAAATTCCTCAGACTGGCTGCCCAGATTTGATAGGATTCAGATCAAGCGGGAGTTTGATTGCATAAAAGATACATCTCTTCATGTATAGACTATTCTTGGCCCTTTTTGTCTCAGAAAAAGTCTCAGAAAAACAGAAAGCCTCTAAAAATAGGGGCTGAATCACGGGGCTATAAATTATTTATTCATGTGCCACCCTTCCTCTTTGGTGTCTTTTCCCCCGATTGTTGCAGTGACAAGGCAGGGCCAGGTAGGATTCACAATGCTTACTATTTCTAGAAATCATAAGTGACAGTGGCATCATTGTGAGGACAGCCAGACATCCAGGGGATTGGGGGAAAAAAAGAAATAAAAATCTCTCTTCTCCACTTACTTTATTTGTCAATGAGGGATATTCTGACAAAAATAAGGAGAGGCAAAGAACAGTTATCCAGCCGAGGCTTATTACTTTGTACATCAGCCAACATCATCCTGAAAGCCAAGCTCTGTGCAGAGTTTTTCTTAGATGTCACAGTTAGGTTTTTTGGATTTTGTTGTTATTATTTTCTTTTTTTTTTAACATTCATGCAGAATTATAATGCACTTACAGGAGAGTCTTGGAAGGCAGATAAGTAAGACTTCAGGCAAAAAATGTTCCCCTAGAAAAATATTTCTAAGCTCAGCTCTATCTGGCTCACCAACCTGATGTCTCTTCAGGCTTTCAAGCACATAAGAAACTCTAAATGAGTTTCCTATTGTTTTTCTTTGCCAAGAAGTCCTAAAAGGTTCAGCAGAAGCTCGAGCAGCCCAACTATGTTCACTCTCTGTATCGATTTCCTACCTGCTAAAAAGCTCAAGTGATTCACCCAGGTCATATAACATGTCAGAAGCCAAGGAAGGAACAGAACATTTCAGAAGTTCAAAAGTCCTCCAGACTTGCTGAGAGTTTAGAAAAACACTTCTCTGGGTTTGCAGCCCAAGGCACTCTCTGTTAGACTGACAAAGATTAAGGGCACCTGAGGAATTCAGTTCTGTTTGTCTGTACATGAAATCGCAGAATGGTTTGGGTTGGAAAGGACCTTAAAGATCATCCATTTCCAGCCCCCTGCCACGGGCAGAGACACCTTCCACTAGAGCAAGTTGTTCCAAGTCCTCTCCAGCCTGGCTTTGAACCCTTCTTGCCTTACACTGTGGCTGTCTGGCAGCAAATATTGCCATTTGAGCACCTTAAGGAAGATCCCAGAGACTGAACTGCGTAGAACTGTCAGGAAAGTGGCTCTTTTTAACTTTGTTTAATGAAATACCTGCTAATACAAAACCTTACACAGAAGAAAATACACTTTTTTTTTTTTTTTGGTGACTTTCCAATCCCTTGAAAGTCAACCCCGAACTTAGGAACCACACCTTCTTGCCATATTTTTCACCCCTTTCATTCCTGCTGGGTTAACAAAGACTGTTCCATAAAACACAGCTCTTTTATAGTCCACATTCTGCTTCTTTACAGCTTCATTTTGACTTGTTTCAGGATTGAAGTGTGGGCAGTTGCAGGCAGTCCCCAGACAACAGTTCCCTGTTGCCCTTTCCCAAAACAATCACTCCTCAGAAGGATCACTGGGGACTCACCCTGAAAGCTGCTTTCTTTGTCTCAATTGCTTACAGCTCCTGTGCTAACCCTTCTATTAATAACTCAATAAAAAAGAATTATTATTCAATTATATAATTATTACCCCTATATGCTATTAGTTTCCTTAGGAAATTATTTCATGTCTTGTGATGAAGAAAAACTCTCATTTTGAAATGTCAGGACTGTGCTGCTGCAGAAACAACTGAGGGAACATCAGGAAGACAGGGAGAGAGAACCAAGTGAACAGGCTCACCAGCATCTGAGAAATGCTCAGTTAATCCTGCTTTCAGGAACCTGCAAGTGCCCAGTTCTTGTCCTTATTAATTGATGTGACAGGGTTTGGGCCACATGTGTAAAAAGCACTACAGGAAGGGAAAAAATTCAAAAAGTGCTGCAGTGCCTAAATTAAAGGTATACCCTGTAGCAGCCTGCCAAGTTCATCTTTTTCCAAAACTAATGCAGGTTATTTGTTCTGTAACTGTGTTACTGAGCTGAACTTGAGGGGAATATGCAGGATGAGTCTGCAGCCTGCCAGGGCTATTTGCACTCTGCAGATAATTCCCTGAGACAGCATATTCCCAAATGTGAATGCACATAGAACCCAAAGATCTCCAAGTCAGCCCTGCCTGCATTTTTAAGCAGAAAGATAAAAGAGGGAGATTAGGAAGCCATCTGCATTGAATGATTCCTCAGGTTATCACCTTCTCCCTTCTCCTGGTTTTCAGCACAAGAAAAAAAAAAAGAAAAAGAAACAAAGAAAAAAACCCAACAAAATTCAAAAAAACAAACCAGACCCCCAAATCAAACCTCTTAATTTCTAGCTGAACATGAAGTAGCAATTATTTGATCCCCCCAAAAGCTGTTGCAAAACAGAAGCCTGACATTCATGCTGGGCTTGTCGTTTCCACACACAGCTATTCAAATTAATCTTTGGTGAAAGGCCAGGTATCACATACAGACTTCTACTGCAAGTCACAGAAACTTGGATTGCTGGAAACCAAAAGAGCACCCAGGACCAGTCTTTCTTCATGCTTACCCATTCCTATATTCCTCTCTACAAATGAAAGAGCTCAAGAATAAGACATAAATTCTACTGTCCTGATGCAGATGCTCATGTGAGTGAAGGTTACAATCTCCAAGCTGCTAAGTAGACATCCAGCACTGTTTGCTGTCCATGGTATCCATTCAATCCAGGCCATGAAACAGCACTAAACTCTCCAGTTTAAGTTAATTAATTAGCCCCAAAATTGCAGACAGCACAGTCTAGACAGATTCTGCTGATCTGTGGCCATTTACTTTATGGAGATGAATTGTTCTTCCATTTACCCCACCTCTATTGACAATAGCGGGAATTTAATCACCTAGAACACACATAAACACCTTTACACAGACACCTAAATTGAGGTGTTTGGGCTAAACAAAACACTGGCCTGTAATTTGAAGCAGAACAAACCCTCTATGTCTGTTTTAAAGACTTCCCTCACTTGACTCTGAGTGATGAAATTGTTTTAAAAAGCCGGCTATCATCCAACTAATTAATGTTTGTATGGATCAAGCACAGATTACTAGGAAAGATTCTATAGCCCACAACACTTCCACCTACACAGAGAGGGAACTTCCACCAGCATAGCTACCTGAAAAAACATGAGGGAGAAAGGTGTAGTCTAAGAAAAGGTTCCCACTGCTGGTTAGTCCAACAGATCATTAATTCACCTTCACTTGTGTAGTGGGAGTGAGTTCCTGTGGAGCCCCAGGACTGGAGGAGGAAAGTCATTACCCAGGGGTGAAGCCCAATTTGTTTCTGAGCTCGACAGACTAGAAGAGCACAGAGCTATGAAAACTTCCTGCCTAACCCACCCTTCTGGAAGGCTGATAATGATGTTTGATCTTTGTAGTAATTGCTTCTTAGTTGAAATTCAGAATTCAATTAGTCACTTGCCATAATTACTGAATGCACAGAGAGATGGCAGTGATAATGAGAGGTGTAACTGTACTTTATTACCTGTAGTGAGGCACTGTGGAATTGAGGAACATTAAGATCTGATTAACACAGTAGTGTGAGGGAGAGGAAAGGAGCTTGAGGCTGGAGTTCTCCCAGGACAGGCAACTCCAGAAGACAATTTGTACAACCTGTGGAAGGAAATGAAATACCTGCCCTGCACACAGGGCCTTCCTCTGGTCAAAAGTTTCTGCTGAGGTGAGTGGGAAAGTGGGAAGCAATGTTCTTCCCACAGAGCCTTCACTGCCTGGAATTTACGCAGGAATTTGGGAGCTGCAATCACAAAAGCAAAGCACAGCAGCTGTGTGAAGGATTCATGATGGAGCACAGAGTCAGGGTTCGCTGGGAATGCTGACCTGCCCCCAGAACTCTGCCAAAATAACGGGAAGGTGGTTGAGAAGAGGAGGTGGTGATTAGGGATGAGACTAAGGTTCCAAAGTGCACCCATTCATGGGATATTTGCCTGGCAAGGTTCAAATATTTTTGAGATGGAATTCAGATGGCACCTCCAGTCCAGCAGCAGAGGCTGCGAGATGAGATGAGAGCACATGGGAGAGACAAGGGCCCTCAGGAAATAAGGGCGACCCAGGAATATATGGGAAGATATCACACACAACACAGGGAATGAGTCTGCTTAAAAGGTCAAGAGGATCTGCAAAACCTGATTATCACTGAGTCAGCACTGGGGATTTGCCTCTGCCACAGTAACATCCACCAGGAACAGCTGCTGGGCCTTGCAGGGATTTTCTTTGTTAGTTGATTTTCATTTTTTTTTTAAATTTCTTTTTATTTTTATTTCAAACTCATCCCCAGATCATAGATCCAGCATTTTATAAGCATCCCTGCCTCGTTCAAAACTAGGAGTCTTACAGGATGAATCAGGCGGATCCTGTCACGCTTGCACGTCTCAGGATGTCTGGACAAAAACACAACATACGCTGCTGTCAGCTTATGCTGTGTTTGGTTGCCAGAAAGCACCAAGCCTTCCCTGAGCCTAAATATTCATCAGGGGAGTGCAGGGAAGAAACAGACTGTCTGCAAGACAAAAAAAGACTGCAAGTACGAGACGGGTGACCATTTGCCAAAGCGATCCCTGCCAGCTTTCATGTAACTAGACCTGATACAAGAATATAAAAATTCCAGATGTTTCTTGGCAGACACGAGCCCATTTTGCTCAGCCACAATTGTCCTTCTAAAAATGGAAGTTTAAAGAGGGGATGAGAACGGGCAAGTTCTCCTGATCTCTGTGAAGGGAACTTGATGTTTCTCAATAAAACCCCTTCCCTAATCATACTGTTTTACAGGATGAGCAAAATATTCAGCAACATCCAGCGCCTGAATTTTGATTGTGGAGAGGACTGCTGATGTGAAGGTTATAAATAGCTTCTGTAGGTCATCACAGATTGGGTTTGTTTGAGACGAGAAAGTCCCTGCAGATACAGGGAAATACAACAGTAATTCTGAATCTTTAAGTCCTTTTGCAGACTTTAACAGTGCTATATTTTCTGCTGATTATCTCTCTCTCTATAAATACCCTCCTTCTCCCACTGGTGAGCAGAAGAAGGTTTAAAAACAACTTGGTGAAAACACTTGCCAGGAGAAAAAGCAACACCCATCTGAGATCTTCTTTCTTACACAGTCACAACGAGGAACAGGAAACTTTCGTTACAGAAGTTACCTCAAGGAGCACTGGGCTTTTGAGCTCCAGTTTTGCCTCCCTCTCAGATTTTCTCTTCCCACCCTTGAAACTAGTGCCAAAAAGTCGATTGAATAAATAACAGGAACCGAACACAGCTATGGAGAACTCTTCTGTCCAGAGATGCTTTACCTGGTAAGAAGGGCAGCAGGCAACAGCTGACTTTGTAGATATGCAATTGCTGGGTTAACTTCTTAAAGCCTGTATTTGGAAGTCCACCAACTGCTTAAACCATCCAGGGCTCCCCTTCCTACACTTTATATTACTATTTCCACTGCTGCATTTGCATTCTTTCCCCAGTCCTCTCCTCTAGGACAGCATGTATTGAAACTCTGAGATCAGAAACCTGAGAGAAATAATATTTCATGTAGTGTTTGTTAGCACTGGACAGTACAGCAGGAAATTTGGGTTGCAAGTGATATCAAAAGAGAAGTGGGAAAGTATGAGATTAATTTTGAGAGGGAACTGCGAAGGACCATATTGTTCTGGAGGGATTGTTTTCATGCTCACGCCACCTTATCAGTCAGAAAAGGCAGATCAAAGATATGCATTTGGCTCTCTGAGAGTGAGATGGGACTGTCTGCAGTGCTCCTTGGTCTCCACTTCAGTCCAGCTTCCCAGGACATCTCCCAGCCCCCAGACAAGTGATCCTTCACAGGACATTTCCCCATGCACAAGGAGTTGAGTGATCACATGTTGGATGGGAAGACCACAAATAATCTGCAAAAGGCAGGTGGAAAAGAGGAGAAGAGGCTGCTCCCCTGACACAACCTGATTAATACAATGCCTCACTCACTTGGAAAACCTGCTGTTATGTAGGAAGGTGCTTTCTTATCACCTGATAATTATTGTCTCTTTGGGGGTTTGAAATGGCATGGCAGGCAGAAAGGGAATTTTAACATCTCTTCTAATTTTATAGTGCATAAAGGGTGCTGTCAGCACATGCTGTGACAGTCTAAGAAAAGCATTTCACCAGTTTCATTTCTTGGCTAAGCTCGCTGAAGAATCTTAAGAGCCTGAGCTTATTTCAAGTAGGGATGATTAGGGAGCCATCTCTGAACCATCCCATGTGGGTTTGGGTTCACTGTAGCCTGGCAAATGTGATGTGGCAGCTTCAGCATCATCACATGCCTCGTTTTAAGGCCCATGTACCTGTGGTCTCATGGTGGTCTGTAACACTCAAACAGCTTTGGGAATTGTTGCAGTACACAGGGGGATGGATTTGTGGACAGAGAGAACAGAAATTGTGCTCCCAAACCCGTGGAGGAAGAGAAAATGCTCTCTAGAAGAGGAGCTGCTCATCACTGGAATTAATCATCCAAGAGGAGAGAACTATATAATTGGCACCATGACACAAACTTCCCAGAGCCAGTTAGGTGTCACCTGCAGGTACTGGAGTGTCTGAAAAGGGAAGGCTGGTGACACTGTGTGTCCAAAATTGGCACCAACAAAGTTGGCAGAGAACACGATTCCCTTTGATTAATTCTCCCATGACTACAAGGAAGTGGATGGAAAGAATAAGTCATCTCATGCTGACATGAAACATTGCACACCTTGCTTTACGTGCAGGGCAATAATAACCTAACCCTTATGATACAAATTCTCCTCACAACACAAAAAAGCACAGAACAGCCCCCAATCCCCCTCCAAATATGTTCTAGACACCTCTCAGAGCACCAAAAAAAAATGACACTTTCTATTGTTCCAACTTAGCTTAGGTTTTTCCTCAACATTCCTTCATTGCCAGGCAAGTTTCCCCTCACTCTGTACCAACCTGAAACAACATTTTTTACTTTGCTTTAAATCATTAGGAAGAATATTTACTGGGAAGAAATTTTTCCCTGTGAGGGTGGTGAGGCCACAGATTTATGTAGCCCTTTCCTGGGACATAAGCACTGGCTCCAGGGATTCTGAGGAAGCACTGTAAACTGGATCCAGACTGAAAATAAAAATACAAATGTTGGGTAGGCTTTGGGTTTCTTTTTAACTTGTGGTTGTTGCTGTTGTTCATTTATGTGGTTTGTTGCTGTGGTTTTGTGTTTTTTATTTGTTTGTTTCTTTGTTTTTGAGTGGTTGTTTGGGTTTTTTAAAATTGTTTTAAACCCAGATCACTCTACATCAGGGACACAAAAGATGGAAGGAGGTAAGAGGAAAGCAAGGCAGTCTTCTTAGCCCAGCACCATCCCTAAAGAAATGGTGCATCCAGCAAGGGCAGAAGCCAAGAATTCAAGGTGGAGGAAATGTTCTGGGTGGTTCTAAGAGCATAAAAGAGTTGGTGACGCTTCAGCACTCACCAAATTTAGTTTAATACAGGGCCATAAGGCAGGACACTGCAAAAGCTTCTGCCATTCAGAGCTGACTTTGCTGCTCTCCAAATAGTTGCTGGTTCCCTGTCATGCTGACATGGAAGATGGGCACTAAGCCTGGCTGTTTACAGTGACAATGCAAGAGGATTTGGGGAAATTAGAAGGCAAAAAAAAAAGTGTCTTCAAAAAGATTTATCATTTCCTTTCAACAAAGAGAGCAATTAGATCAGGTAAAATATGTTTGAAAGTGCTCATTCACCTCGGAGAAGTGTTTAGTGCTCATCATTTGCTTCCATTTAGCTGAGACTCTCCCATTTAGACACTTACTGACTACTTTGGTAATAGATTTTCTTTTATGAAAGGAAAAACATTACTGAGAACTCATACATTACATCTCTTACACTGAGACAGATTTATCCACAGTGCCATTTCCATTTCAATCACAGAATGAGCTCCCCAAGAGCAAATCGAGTGAGCAATATTTAACCAGAGGGTAGCCAAGTGAGTCAAGTTCTCCCTGGTACCAAAACATAAAATCTTAAATCTCAAGTTTGCCATGAACAACTGTGCTGTAGAATAAAAAACAAAAACCCAGAAAAAAGTAATGTTTGAATGGGCAGAGAAACTGCATTGGACTTCAAAAAACCCAAAGTGCACGAAAAAGTGTCTTAAATTTATAAACACTTTTCAAAGTAACACAGCTTTGACTTCCTCTGCTAAATAATAAAGAGCTACTGAGTTGTATATCAAACATGGGAAAGGTGATATGGTGATATTAGAGTTGTTTTTTTTGATAGATGAATTAAAAGGTTTAAAAGGTAACTTCACTTTTTTTTCTTTTTTTTTTTTAAAGGTAGGGTGAAACTTTGATTGCATTTAAAGAATAATGTATTATGTTCTATAGCAATACAACTTTCATGTCCACATTATGAACAGGGTACAGAAAAGAAAAGCTATATAATCTTGTTGAAAAGCATATCAGCTTGACAGTTTAGTCCTATTTTTAATTTAATGTGACCAGGAAAACATCTGCAGTGCAACATAAAACCTCTGCACAAAAATGAGCATCCAAAGCCTCTTCTCTAAGAAAAATAAGCAGTCACTTACAGCTTCCTACTGGAAATGTTCCTTTTGGCCCAGTGCCTCAGGACACTAAGTCAGTGCTGTTCTATTAAGCTCTAAGACTGTTTGGTCCAATTTCTACTCTATGGATTTTATTTTAAAACTGTGCAATTGGGAGACCCAGTCTATCTCCAATCGCTCTATCATCTGCCAAATAGGCAAAGACCTTCTGGAAGAGCTCCAGATCTTCTTTCAGTCCTGCATTTGCCACCCCTGAAGGCAGGTAATTCCACAGGCGGGTGAGAGCTCGTCTCTAGACAAGATAGGACGAGAGGAATAAAGAGAAGGGAAAAAAAGCTTTTTAAAAAGTAAAAAAATGTGGTATAAAGATCCATAGTGATACATTCTAATTAGCTGTTCTCAGCCAGTCTGGCAAGGCTGTCTAATTAGCTGTCACAAACCAGGCCTAAATAATTCTATGAAGTCCCTCTTTTGCCTGTACTGCAGTGATGACTCTCCAAGCCCATCCAAGCACCGTGTCCATCTTCAAGCCAAGACAAAAAGACTTTGCTTGTTTTCAACCACAGAAGCAATACAGATGTATTTATTGCTAAAGATAGACATGTTCAGAGGGTGATTTTTCTCTCTGCATCTTTCTGTGTTGACCAGCAATGGAGTTGAGAAGACAAATCAAAACCAATCATCATCACTCAGAGACGGCTCAAGTTCAAGGTGAGATAAATCCCACCTTATGTATACAGACAATCAAAAATTGTTTTGGGTCTTGAGGTTCAGCAAGTACAATGCTACAGTTTTCTGGTAGAAGAGAGTTTTCAGCCTAGAAGAATTCTAAAGCAATAAAATCTAAATGGAATTGCCCATTTTTTCAGGATGCGTGGGATGTGGCACCCTAAGGTGCACACAGAGCATGCAGCAAGGCACAGCTACAGAAGTTAATACTTCCTGAATCTGGAATTTAATCCCACTATGGTTTTAGCAAGAGTAGTGAGGGGTTAATACCCACAAAAGAACATTTTGAGTCTTACAAATTAGATGATTTCTGCTGAAGTGGCATCTGGGGGTTTTGTACAGCACTGACTTGAGTTACAGTAGCAGAAGCCTCAGGCACAGACCCAGGCCCTCATGGTGCTGTGCCTGAAAACAGCACCTTTCCAAAATCTCTCTGAGCTCAGGCTACGAAGAAACAGTGTAAGAATAAGAAACTGGAGGTGGAGTGCAAGATCCAAGCCAGGCAGTGAGAAGACTGCAAACAGCCTAAAAAAAAAACCCAGTCACAGAGCACAGCTGATCACAAACAGGATGCTCTGGGACAGAGTTCCCGTCAGCCTCCATCAAATCCACCCAGCGTGGAACAAACCTTCATTCCAAGAAAAGTGACGACCACAGTGAGCACACCAAGGGAAGGATCTTTAAGTGATCCTTAAGGTCCCTTCCAGCTCAATCCATTCTATGATTCGTTGAGCAAACATTTCACTGCTGTACCTTGAAAAGAGAGATCTGCTACAAAACATTTCCCAAATGAGAGGTTAGTGAGTAAAAGGTGACTTTTTCTGGAGCAGTTCCCATTAAAGACTTCTAAAATGAAATCATTATCAAGATTTTTTTTTTTCTTCTCAGCTATCTGATTTTAATTATATCATGTGAAATGAGATCATTCGATGCACTACCCTTAAACTCTTCTCCTCTTAAAATAGGATCTGAATCTTTCTATAGATAGAAGATTCTTTAAGTAATTACACATGAAGTGTTTTGGGTAAAGTGCCTTTTCCTTTCCTGTGCAGAAGGAAAGGAAAATCAACAGAAGAAGGATTGCAGATTTTTCTAAGGAGAGTACAAAGGTAACTTAAATTTGTTCTCATTATTTTTGAAACATGGAGGAGATAGGATATATATCATATAACAGTTTCTTCTGGTCATCATCTGCAAAGTTCAGTTAATCACTGGATTTAGCTGTTACATGATTGTACATCCTGAATTACTCAGAATTCAGCTGAGTCTAAGAGAAGAACACAGCTTTGTTACCTTAGTACTGAAATCACTTATGAAAACTATTCACAGGGTGCCTCAGATTGCAGAGAATGCTGCTTGATTACATGTGACCACAGCCAGTTTACAAATCCTTCTTTAAATCTTTCTGCCTTCTCCATTTTCCCCCACTTTCTTTCCACTTATACCTTTTTTTCCACCCTGAAATGGTGTTGTTCATGATCTGTCAAAATAACTGGTCTCAGAGCTGAGACACTGAGTGACACAGAAAGCATTTGTAGAAGGATCTGGAGAGCCATATAGTGGCAGTGTAAAAGACAACTTTCCTTGGGATAAATGTGAGGGAAATGGATTCACAAATGCTGCTGAAACAGTGGATGCTGAAGCTCCTCAAGGTCTGTTGAATGGAGAGCAGTTAGTGAAGGAAAGCTTGGAAAGCTTCCTTAACAATCAGCTGGTGGCACCAGACTGGAATGAGAGCCTTTGGAGCTAAATTAGAGAAGGCAGAAATACACCGCCAGCCTTTACAGCCCCGTAGAATTTTAAGGATTATTTTCAGATAGGACATGATATCAGAAACTTCAGGAAAGTTTAGGAATATCTGTAGGGAATGATGATAATTACTAGAGATCAGTGACTTTGTTTCGACAAAAAGAAGATCAATTACGAAATTCTTTGAAGTTAAGACACTAACCTAGAATTTCAGGTACAAATAACACCAGTTTAGTCTGGTGTCTCTATTTTGGGAAAGGATATGTGCTACAGGCAGAGAGAATTTCTCCACAACTTCACTGAGCTGTAAGAGATAAAAATATCTCTGAGTCAGCACACTGAATTGTTTTCTGACACTGAAACCCAGTAAGTATATTTAGCTATAAACCACAGGGCAAATTTAAAACATTTACACCTGGTTTAAAATACAGCCAGAGGTCACTGCTGAAACAGCTGTGGGAGGACCATGATTGGAGGGAGTATTTCCAGAGGAGTGATGGGAACACAGCCAAAGTGAACTGGGCAGTGGGACTGCAGGAGCAGCACCTCAGCCCTGACACCTCTGTCAGTCCTGCTGGGCCAGAGCATCACAAACTGATGGCTGTGTGTCACAGCTTTGGTGTTATTTGCACTGAGTCGACCTACACTGGCTGCATCTGTAACAGTCAGCAACTCCAATCCCACCTCTGACTGCAGAGCAGACCTACCCCTTTTTGCAAGGCTCTTCAGAGCAATAATAACTGATCTCCTTCCAAGAGTGGCATATCCTTCCAGGCAGGATCTGCAACCAAAAATTAGGTCAACTTGGCTAGACTGAACAAAAATTTCCATTCAAATTCCATTCAAATGCCCCAGTTTATCTTCTGGAAGCCTTTCCTTAGGACAGCAGCCTGTGCTCTGCAGCGCTCAGTCCCCATAAACATACTTCCAAGCCTGAAGAATTTGCTAAAAAATAGATCAGGATGAATCTTGCAATATTTATTTCACATCCTCCTGTGCTGGGCTGACCTTGGCCAGGTGCCCACCAGTCCTTTTGTTCCCCACCTTTCCTTATCATTATTACTATTTCACTCTTTTATGTGAAGTTTCTCTTGCAAGGCTTTCTGCCAGACCCTTGTGTCAAAGGCAGGTTTATGTGAACTGTTATTACATAGCACTACTCCTTCATTACAAAATTATATGTATTATGCACAGCAAAATTGCATAATCTGTGTAATTAGCTCGTCCCAGTCATTGCTGGCAATGAAAACATCTGTGAAGGTTGAGCAGAGGGGAAAGCTAATGACACCCATTCAGGAATAAGGATTGCACCTGTAAAACTGACTGGCTGAGCCCTCTGTCTTGTCCCAGAGCACAGCTGAGACAACCATTAACCAGAGGCACTCAGAAAACACTGATTGATAGCGAGTACTTGCTGTAAACTGCAGCAAACCAGAAGCTGATTCATAAACAGATGAGTGTGTGTGAGCTGGGATGAGCAGAGACAGTAACCTCAGCTTCAGGATTAGGCTGTCAAAACTCACTGATGCATCAAACCCCACA
>JAWWES010000081.1:2901917-3003034 GCA_035583135.1 Lophotriccus pileatus | reverse complement strand
CTGTCTGTATCACATTATTTCCTCAGTTTGGAGAGAGAGGGTTTGAATTCCTCCTCTCAATCTGTGCCACAAAGTTGCATGATGTATTTGAAGTGTATTTTCAGGAAATAAAGAAACCTTGAAAAAATGAAACAGCTTATGGAAAATGAAGACAATCTGCACTGATAAAGCAGGACAGTTCACAGATTTATCTCCAGTGGATCAAGGAATGAGGCCAAATCCACTGGATGGGATCTGACTACAGGATATGTATTATACTAGGAAAATGTAGCCTAGGAAACAGCCCTGCATTGCAGAGAAGAGCAGCAAAGAGCTGAATAAATGTGATTGTGATAACTAAGCACTTCATCTGGCGCACAGAAAAACTGCAGGTGCTACAGACCAGCAGGTCTGCACCAAGACAATGAGGCACGAAAATAGAGAGATCCAGATGAGCTCTGAAAACTATTGGCAGTTGTATCAATCACTTACACTAAATATCCAAGCTCATGGATATTTCTGTGATGCTGAAGACGTTAATGAAAATAACTTCAGTTTTCCCAGACCACACAGAGGGATGCTTTCCATTCAGTTCACATTTCCACATTGAGAACAGAAAATTTTTATTGCTGAAAGAGAGACCTGGAGAGAAATGATATTAAGACACTGAATCCAAACATACTTTGTTACGTCCAGAAGTCTTGTAGCAAAACTCTTATAAAGGACTGCAAAACACAGATTCTGTCCTCAGCCCTAAAGAAATTAATGACACTGAGGAATAGAGGTGACATTACCAGGGAACTGCTTGCACTGTAAACCAAAAAAAAGGAGAAGTCTTTATAGAGTTGGAAAGTTTCAAAGTTCTTGATATACTGGAATTACTTTACAAAGGGCAAGAGTGAAGGATGGGAGACTGAAGCAGCTTGCCTGAGGCCAGCTGCAGGGTATGAAGTAGGTCTCATTTAGTATCTGTTCTGACAGATACAAGCTGCAATTCTGCACAAAACTACCCTGGTCCTTCCCCTCTCAAACTGGCACAACCGCAAACATAGTTGTAGTTCTGGTGGCCCTGCACTCAGTTAACTGTGTTTGTTATTCCATGCTGCCTGCCTTGGATGTGCTACAGTATCACATTTATTCTTTGTATCTGGTATTTAAACATCAATTCCCTTCTCTCACCTGCAGTTCTTTGGGATGGCAACTCGGGTTTTTGCTTGCTGTCTCCCAGCTGCCAGCCAGCCTGCATGGCACTCCAGTTCTTCCCCACAAATGCTTCCTGCACGTTTCCCATGTGTTTTTCCCATCCCTCTGTCTGGGTTAACTACATTCTTTGTCAGCACTAACATCTGAGCCACTCCTCACCCGTGTTCTGCTCTCCCACCTTTCCCTCTCACCTCCCAGCACTTTGTCCTTAGTTTCTGTGAGCTGGTTACTGCTCCTCACCTCTGCACAGACTGCTCTCCCTGTGCCAGCTCTCCCTCCTGCACAGTGCCATTTCTGCATGTTAAATCACTTCAGCCACTTAGGGAAGCCTTCTGCAGGAGCAACCCAGTCTAGTGGAAGGTGTCCCCACCCATGGCAGAGGTGTTAGATTCAGGTGATCCTTAAGGCCCCCTTTCAATTCAAACCATTCCTTGATTCTGTGATATGAAACTTCCAGCACTTCAACTGCCTGATTTCATCTTGAGGAAGTTATTTTTATCCTTCTACCTCGAGCAGAGAGCTTTTCTGAATGAGCCATCCATGAGTCACTGACATTTCAGGATTCAATCAAGGCAATTAGCCCTGCCTTTTCCAGCTTATTTTCATTAAGGTAACATGGCAACTAGACAAAGGTCAGTGCCCCATGAATATCACTTGATTCCCCTAAAAGCAAGCAAAGGATGAACTAAAACAAGTAAAATGGTGCAGAAAAATTACATATTAGAGTTCAATAGATAAATGGAATCAAAACAAGAGACCGAGACTGTTGCACAAGAGGTAACACAAGTGCTTATAAAAAACACCATCACTAAGTGCTCTGTCACAGATGTCCATGAAAAACAAACAACTGAGGGTGGAGGCCACTAAATGATCCATTTATGATCTGTAAGGATATCACAAAGCCACAGAAACGCTGGTTAGAAGGAGCATGAGAGTTCATCTAGTCCAACTTGCGATATGTCATGTTGCCACACCATGGGGTTGTTTTTTTTTTACCAAGGAAAGCCAGAACTTCTTTAGCTCCATGCTCAAAATCACTAGAAAGTCTTCATTTCAAGAAGGAACTGATAAAAATCAGAGTGAAGTTCTCAAAGCTACTCATGAACCTAAAAACTTGAACACGTAACTGACTGACCACAGTGAAATTAGTTTCTTTCCCTGAGATTGCAGAAGGTGAATTTGAGCTCAGGTTTACCAGAAGCTGAGTGAACACACAGTCGATTTTCATCTGGTCCCAAGGGATCAGTGACTTATTCATACCTACCCCATTCACAGTTCTTTCTGTGCCTAGTCAGGGATTGGGAAAATGAGAGTGGGGTTGGATGAAGAGCTCAGCAGAGGGAATGCACTGAAGGCAGACAGGAGGCATGCAGGTATTTAAACAGCTGAAGAAGTGATGAAAAAATAACACCCCAAATTCTCTTGGAGCCCTGTAAATTGCAGTGACTGTGGTCAGGTGCTGATGGAATCACAAGAACTCACTCAAGGATCTGCAGCTGAGATCTAACACAGAACAGGAATCTCTGGGGAATTCTTAACACTTCAGTAATAGCTGAAAAACCCTGCTATTACTGAGCATATTTCTAGTTACAAGAGAACATTTTCCATACTCCCATGATAAACTGAATCACACTGCTGTGATGTCTGTGCTCTTCTGACACACTCACCTCTGCAGTTCAGCTCAGAGACCCTTCTATTCCCATCAGCATTCACTGAAGGAATAAACCAAAATACTTCTGGAGAATAAACTGCTATTGTTACTGTTGCTGGCTTTCCCTTTTTTCCAGAAGAAAGATTCAGTGAATACAGGAGAGATGAAGGGTTAGAATGAAACAGATAAGGCTGCTTGGGTTTGTAGGTGGACAAGGATGACTTAACTACATGAAAAGACCTTTGTGGGGCTCTTTTAGCTCTCCCCCAAGAAAATAAAAGCAGCAGCAAAACTCAGAGTTCAACTGCTACAGCCTCTCCTTGGAACTGGACAACTCAGTGAACCACCATAACTGCCTTTGGATTTATCCCTGTCCTTTCTGAGACAGGCTTTGAAACAGAAAGCAGATCCAAAGGAGCTCATGTGAGCTGGTGGCTGTGTTACCTGGCTCCCACACAGAGCACTGGGGCACAACTGTCCAAATCCCTGCAACCTCCCACCCAAGGTGTCACCACCCACACCCTGAGGCAAGGAGCTCCCAGAACAGGAATATAAGCCCTTAAAGATCTCTTCTCTGTGGTGATCAGAGACAGAACCTGAGGGAATGGCCTGGAGTTGTGTCAGGGAAAGTTCAGGTTGGGTATTAGAAAGAAGTTCTTCCCCCAGAGGGTGGTTGGGCACTGAACAGGACAGTGGGCACAGCCCCGAGGCTGCCAGAGCTCCAGGAGGGTTTGGACAGTGCTCTCAGGTACAGGGTGTGACTCTTGGGGATGGTCCTGTGCAGGGCCAGGAGCTGGACTCAGTGATCCTTGTGGATCCCTTCCAACTCAGAATATTCTGTGAAAAGGGTTTCCCAAGTCAGGGGTCTCTCCCTCCCCCATAGCTCCCAGGACAGAAAAAAATTCCTTTTAAGAAACCCAGAAACCCATTTCCAGCAACCAAACAAACTCCTGTTGTCTGCACTGGTTTCCACCCAGAGCATTCAGCTGTTCCAGTGTGTCAGGATCAGCACAGAAACAAAGATCCTTGAAAGCACCCTCTGCTTCCAAACTGTTCATCAGCTGCTCTGGTTGCAAAGCAACAATCTTTGTGGTGAGTCTGGAGATTCTGAATTAAGTAATGACTGCTCATGGTGCCCTTTGAAATACACAAATCCTGATGTTTCAGGTATTACTGGCATGATTCAGCAATAACTGAGTTAAATAAAAATTCTTAGAAATAAGAAAAAGAATCCCTAGGAAGTCACGTCTAAGTTTAGTTAAAATGGTGATGATGCTCCAGCAAAGTAATTTCCTATTTTCTCTCTTTGTGTCATTTCCATAACACATTCTCTGTTTTCCAAATCTCTCTTTGCTCCCTGGATGACTGGGGAGGATAAGGAACTGCATTAATTCTTGTGTCACAGTATGGGCAGTGTTTTCCAACTACCAGGGCTTTGGACAATACAGCTGCACTGGGAAAGGTTCTTCCTTCTGTTTTCCCAGGGAAAACTCCTAATGAGAATTTAGGATTTTTATTTTTTTTTAAAAAACACTGAGTTTCTGTTCCTATAATTTGCTTCAAAGTATTGCTTCTCCCTGCACCAGTCTCATATGGAGCAGCATCTGGCCCCCTGTTATTCCCAGCACTGCAGAGAAAGAAGTCAGCAGAAAGAAATCCGAGTTTTATTGATTTTATGAATTTGTCCCAAGAGCTACCAATTATGAACTCCAACAATAACGTCTGAGGGGAATGAAACTGTACTGAAAAAAAAAAAACCCTACTAAAAATGCATTCCCTCCAATTTCCATAGGGGACCATATTTCTCATCAGCTTCTCAAGCTACTAAGAACGCCTGTTCTAATCTGGACGCCGTGTAAGTGATGCTGGGGTCTAAAACTGAATAAAAGTTTCCCTTTCACAGGACAGCAAACCTTGAGCAAACTCTTGCAGCCTGTCAGAGCCTGGGAACTTGGACCAGGACACAGGTCAAAGTTCTGTTCTCCCAAGGCCCAGAAATTGCAAAGATCACCATTACATAAAAAGCAATGATACCTCCACGTTGTGGCAGAACACAGAGGGGAACCTAAAGAGCCTGAATTCGACCAGTGGACTGAACTATTCTGCAGAACACCCTAAGACTTCAGACTGGTGCAACATGAAGCAGCACAGCAATGACCACGGTGTGTTCAGCAAGGAGGAATCCTTGTGTCATCCTAAGGCAGGTTCTTATTGACTACTTCAGCTTCTTTGATGGATTGGTTCACCCCTGCTTTGCACAGTTTCTAACACTACCCACACCTGCTTGGGAACAGAGCTCAGCACTGCCCTTCCTTAGGGCTTTCAGAGCAGCCCTGCTGAAACCACCACAAACCACCTGCTCTCAAGTCACCCTCCACAGAGGACAGCAGGATCCCTTCCAGAACACCCTCCTCCTCTTCCTCCCCCATGTCCTTGTCCCCAGTTCACCTCAGTGAGTCTCTTTGACCACCCCCAGCAGGACGGGGAAGCTGCAGAGGCAGCAGCACAAGGTCCAGGATCGCTCTCCACCCCACCCATCATCCCACCCCCAGGGGGCTCAGTGAAGATGCCGGTGGACACTCACTTTACCTGCACTTTAAGTGACACCCTGTGGCTGAGAGGAGGAATTACGGGTGACCATTCCTTCAGTGGCACTGTCTGTCCCTAAGGTTTTGGGACAATAAAGAGCCGCTGAAACCCAGAGAGAGTCGCAGGCAGTCTCAGGTGTCCAGTGACTGGCGAGAACAGTTTGATTCCACCTTCCCCACCGCGGTTTCAGAGCTCATCCAGCTTGGCTGGATGGAAAATGGGTCACAAGGCAGAACAAAACAAGAATTCCACATCCACAAGAGAGAGTCTGCCCTACATGTAGCTGGATGGGATTTTTCATCTCATTTTGACACGGTGAGATGAGGATTTCCTGCTCCATCTCCCTTTGCAATATATTTAATTCTTTCCCTTCCCCATATGTTCCTGAGCCATCATTCCCTCTTCCACTCCTCCCCTGGCTCCAGAAGCACACGACTTTGCAAGTATCATCTAATTCGGAACTTGTGGGAAGAACTGAAGCTCAGTCCATCTGTCTGCCAGCTGGAAGCTGCTGTCAGCTCAGAAAGCTGCTCACTCTCTCATGCAAGTTCCAGAGAGGTGGAGTGGGGCAGCTGCCTTAAAAGAGAGAAAGAGTTTTACAGAAGCCTCCAAAATAATGTGGCCAACCCTGTGTTTGCTGACCCTCCTGAAGGCCCAAGGTTAAGAGCCCTCTCTCCAGCATGTGTCGTTGCTCAGGTCTCACTGACTTCAGAGGAGGATCAGGCAGGCTTGGGGCAGAGCAGCAGCAATTCCTGGCTCTGGGAGATGGGTGAAGTCAAAAAGTCCAGCCTAAACTTGAAGAGAATTCCAATCAGGTGCAACGGGATCACAGCCAAGCCACCTCATAACTTACCAGCAAAGAACAAAAACACTTATTAGTGTTTAACTGGCTGGAGAAAAGGTCATTGAACATTTACTGAAGTAACGTTAACAATCTCCTTATTTCACTACATGCAATTTGCTTGTATTCTGAGCTGAATGAAGAAATCACACTCTTCACACAATTATAGTAGTGGGAGCAAGACAAACGGGTTTTTTACGTTCCTCCTTTTAAATATTGTTTTCAACACTCTTCTCCCAAACTGCAAAATCAGAGCGGTCTCGTACCACAAATTACGCTGTGCAATGGAAAGAACATTAAAAAAAAACAAGAAAAACTTGAAGGGAAACAAGTGAAGCCTCTCCCATCGGTGCAGGAGGGAGATCAAGAACCTTACGCTGCTGGATTTGTGGAAGACCTGTGTTTCTGTGCTTCTCTTGCTAAACCAGCAAGAGAACAAAGATGGTTGAAATCTTAATCTGGGTACGGTGCTGTGTTGGAGACAAGCTGACCTAATCAACTGCAGGTTTGATCTCCTCAGAGAGAAGCTTTATGAGCTTAAAAATTGTGTTTTATTCGCTCCCCCAGAATTCCAATTCTGGACTTCTTTTTTTTTTCCACTGCTGTGTTTGTTTCATTTCTTATCTGTCTCCTTCCTTCAACTTTCATGTGCTCCTGACTCCCTAGATGAAAATAATGTTTTGGTCACCCCAGGATGGCTAAAACTTGGCTACTGCAAGGCTGCAGGCTATTTTTATTTCACAGTCTTTTTCTGGTGTGTTCATAATTAAAATTGGCTACAAAGAATTTCTCCTTATCCCAAATCTTGTTCCATCATTAAACACTGGGATAAAAGCCTTCTGGATACCTAAGAAGGTTACAGAAAAGGGATGAGGTGGGAATAGTTTTAGGGCTTCACAGTATGTTTTTCAGCCCGATAACACACATGTATGCACATGATGGGCATTTTATTTCTCTCCAATGAAGATGAAAGGCCACCAGAACTTAAGGAGTCTCTGCCTTTCACAAGAGGACTTGGCTTTCAAAAATGCACCCTTTAGAAATCAAGCCGGAATAACCTCTGGGGAAAAAGTCAGTCATGTGAATGTGATCAACAGAAGTGCTCAGGACACTAAAACACATGAGATAGAGCACAAGTGAAGATGTTAATTGAGTCCACAGGCCAGTCAGGTATAAGAGTGCACATTTCTGGAATTATCAGGACAAGTCTTACCCACACAGCAGGAACAAGACTCTGGGGCCAATGATTTCCTAGCAAGGGTCATGTTTTATATGCAGGCTGAAGTCACCACTCCAGATCTCTGAACAATAATTAATCAGAAGGAAGAGCAGCAGGTTAGATCTCCATGAAAGAATGGTTGTTTAACCTATGAAAATTAGCTCTTTTAAAAATAAAATCATCTCTTTGAACCCTTTCAAAAGGGGGGGAGATGTGAATCAGAAGAACTATTAATTTACTTCTTCACCCTTCCATCAGCACAGAAAAGACCATTTCCCTCAGTTCAAGAAGAGGCAACAGTGAAGTGCAGGGATTTTTCTTTCAGTGTGGAGTAAGACATGGCAGCAGGTACAACTGTGACACTTGTGCCAGTGGCTCTTTCTCCCATGTTGCCCAGCTGCCAAGTCACCAACCCTCTCAAATCATTCTCAACAGGCAGCTGGTTATAGGGCCAAGGAAAGGGTGGTGCACACACCCTCAGAACAAGGAGTAGGGGAGGAGGAACAGAATGCAAGGAGAAACTGTGCAAGGTTAGCAGAGCTCATGTGCCTGTTTTCAGCCACACAGCCCCTGGAAAAGGCGAGGATGCTTTTCACAATACCCCAAACGCTCATCTGAAGTGGCTATTTCAGTCAAAAAGCTTTCCTACACTGAGAGAGAAAGGGGGATTTGCAGAACTATTGAGGTGTAGAGACCTTTTGTTGCTGTTGATCACAGAAGCATCTGATCTCAGTCCCCAGGGGTGGGTTCAGTTCAGCTCAACAGACACTCAGGGATGAATTCAGCTGCCTAAACATGGGCATCAGACCAGTTGTCATTGAGCATCTGCAACACCTATGTGGCCTGGAAGACAAAAAACAAACCTGCACAAGGCCTGGGCCCTCTGAAACATGAACTATATATCAGGCAAATTACCCCTGGACATATCAAACACCACCAGAGCTCCTGCAGGGGCTGCTGAACCGGGCTGAGCTGAGTAACTCTTCAGGCTTTATTCACTGTTAAGACCTCCACTAACTTGTATTAGAGCTTAAATACTTGAATTAGCTGTTGATACGTACTTGGAAATACCCAGATTTGTGTGTCCTAATCTGCAAGACAGAGACTTTCCAGTGATTCCAGCTCCTGTTTAAGACCAGCACAGTGCAAGGGAGGAGCCCACGATGGGTGTGTCTCAACCCCTCTGCCATACCAGGGGTTGTAGACTCAAATCAGACAGTTGAGGCTACAAAAGTCAAGGCTTTTTGTCCATCAGGTGAACATTTCATCCGTGATTTTCCCATTGCAAAGCTCAATTTGTAGGGAAAGAGCTAATGAGGGCATATTTTAGCCTGTAGCATGTTTGCATGTATGACAACTTTTTAGCAAGCAGCAAATCCAGACTCATTACAGTCCATTTGTTGAATTAATCAAGCTTCAGGATATCCTAATGAGTGAATTGTTTCCTAGAACAAGAATAAAAGCTTCACACTGTCAAAGCTTAAACACATCTAGAGGGCAGCAATGTTATTGTCATTTTTAGCTAAATATAGAACCTGAGCAAAGTGCACAGTCACACACTGCACCAACACAGACACTTTTTCCTGGCTTTTTTTAAATTTTTTTTTTTGTTCCTTTGAAAATAATACATAAGCTTGTCTACAAAACTGCAAACTTGTAAGTGGAGGGCATAATTTTCAGATCCCTGGTCAAAGAGCATTTTGTCTTCATTCAGGAATCGCACTGCGGGGTAACCAGAGCGTGATTTGTCAACATGACTTTATTTTCCAAATAAAGAGGGAGGGGAGGGGAAAAATCACCAAAATAAAGTGTCAGGGATGAGAAATACTCACAGACCGACAGACTTAGTTCTACAAATCCAGCTGAAACTTAATCTGAGTCACTCAGCAGTTCCCAAGAGACACACACAGAAACACAGGCACAAAATCACCACGGGAAGTTCTTGCAGTTGGAATGGAAAAATTTTATACGCAAAGAGTTTACTCCAGAGTGGCAAACAGAAGGGGATTTTTTAGGCACCAGTTCTTTTTCTTAAGGTTTTTTTTTTGCCTCAAATACTCTTTTCATTAAATTTTGGTGGCATATTGCAGGATTTGATAGCAATCACCCTCTGAGGACTCCGAGGTTCTGAGCCAGAGCAAACATCAAAGCATGAGGGGTGAAGAGATGGACACAAAGCCAGGGCAGGTCCACCCAAAGCCTTTGGTGAGCTGTGGAGGAACCTCCTTGTCACATTTTGTCTTGAATTCCATACACTTCGTGCACGGAGACTGCAGTAAGATGCCCCATGAGGACCAACACTTTGCCATGGATCAGCATCTTGTTCTTCCCTGAGTCCAGAATAAGCTTTTCGTACAGTCTGGGCACTTCCCAGTCTGGAATTGCTGGGATCTAAAATTCCAAAGCTTTCCCTTACAGGGAATGCCACTGGATTCATTCCCTCCAGCTGCTGAGCTACTTTTAGGAAGTTGGTGGGGACTTGGCATATTTGAGAGGTTAATTTCCAAAACAAAACCAGAAATCACTGAAATGGATCCAGACTTTCCACACGCATTCTAACGAGAAAAAATACTCAAAGATGTGCAAAATCAATGTAAAAATATGCTGCAGTTCCTAGAAGGTGACAGCTCACAAAAACAGGATGCCTGACACTATAATAACCAGCTGAGTTACAACCTGGAGATGGATAAGCCCTTGGTAGAAGAAAGACATTGCAAGGTGCTTTTTTTTTAAATTTGCCTTATTTTGCTCTCCAAGAAAAAAAAAATCAGCACAAACCACACCATCATTTCTCCCTCTGCCTCATCAAAATGCAAAACAAAACAGGAAAAAACTGCACTGTATGTCCTAGGCAGAAATCTAATGTTGATCCAAGCCATCTCCTGATCAGACCTTCATTTTGAGCTGTATTATTCACCTCTGAGATTTGCAAGATCCATTTCCCGCTTTTTTATCAGTTTCCTGTGCTTGTTTTATCCTCAGCACAGGGTGCACAGACGAGATTTTTAGCACAATGAGCCTCTTCACAAATGCCCACCCACAAAAGTAACTTGGTGAAATCATGCAAGTAGTCAGGCCATGTCAGTATTTGACACTCCCAAACTCTGGATATGTTCTGCATGTTCTAATTACATCTCTCATACCCCAAAAGAGATCACATCTGTAACCTTAACCTGCTGTTCCACTGCTTTCCCATGCCTTAATCACCAACTATTCCCAAGACTGTACAAGTTGAGCGGATTTTGGCGTCCTTCCCTTTGTCTCCTGAGCTACAAATTGGAGGAACTACATAAATGAGAGACTCCAGGATCAACTGTGAGTGGCTCCAGTGGCTTCAGTGCACTTCAGTTTGATTGCACCACATACTCTACTGCTCCTGGGTACCATTCATGGACACACATTTCCTCAACAGGACTACTCACATTTTGTGTTGGAAGGAGAAAAATGTCCATTTCCCCAGACTGTGGTAAAATGATGCTTCAGCATTTCAATAACATGTTTGCATCAGTCTTTAACTGAATTAACATGCCCCTGTTTTAAGAGCAGAGGATTTAAGGAAACATATTAGCACTGCAATATAAGCATTACCCAGCATTGAGAAGGAGAGGAGCAGGGAGGAACTTTAAATCAGGTCATTCATGAACTACTGAAAGCGTTAACAGAGTTTGTAAAAAACAACAAATTGTGATATTCAGGACTTGCTTTTCTTCCATGCACAGGAAAGACATTTAAATTCTTCTCACTCTGTTTATGATATAAATAAGGAAACCTCCATAGTGCAATTTTTTTTCCCTTTCCTTTTGGAGAAACAAAAATCAGGCAAAGGAAACACTGATATTCCCCACCAAAAAAAAAAAAGGAAATGGAAAAATAAAAAGAAGCCCCAGTTGTCTGAGGTACCTTTTCTCTGGCTGTTCTTTTAGGGTCTGTTCTGATACACTTGCTCTTGTCTGAGCTGCACTTAACCCTCAGAAATTTTCTTCTGGTCTCAACTGAGACTTGTAAAGGCAGTGAAATACCTGCTCTTATCAAAGACAGCATCACCCAGCCCTCTCCATGTTCCCTCCTATTTTGCTGCAAAGAGCACAGGTCAGAGAACAGAGGGCTTGAGGATGATTTTGCAGTTCTCTGAGGGAACCTCCTCACTCTGCTCAAACACTCAGGTGGCAGAAGCTGGTCCCTAAGAGCAAATTTGGCAGAGGGCTCTGTTTCACACAGCAAATACACCAAACTTTTGGCTGCTTGTCTGACCCTTGACATCTATAGCCGGGCAAAGAATAGATTCACTCTCAGCAAGTTAAAAAATCACCTCTGAAACGTCAGGGTCATTCTTTTATGGGACTTAGGGAGAAAGCTCACCCCACAAAATTAACAGTACCTGCAAATTAGAGCACCAACACCCCAGCAACAGTACAGAGAAACACAGAATGAAATGTCCCTACAGTCAAAAGCACATGGAATAGTCTGAAAAAACGAGCGGCGAACAAACGAGTACACAGAGTCGAAACTAACATGTTAAAAACTCCTGGTGAAAGGTCCAAACAGCACTGACAGACAAGGGGAAGGAAAGGAGTGCCTTGCTCTGACAGCCTGGATAATAAATTCCTAGTGAGTCATCAGGATCGTTTACCTCGAAGAATAAAGCATCAGTTCCAGGAGGTTTCTAAGGAGCCCCCCCCTCCGGTGCTCCCTCGCTTTGAGAATTGTTTTGCCTCCTGATTTCCCCTCCTGTTTCCCTTGCAGTGCTGATGCAGCCACTCCAGCCTCACCAGCCGGTGGCTGATGAAGTTACTAAACAGATTCCAGACCTCAGCCTCCTGTTTGTTACACACAACTTCCAGCTTGGCTTGTCCCCCTGTTCGCGCAAAGAGCCTTAAAAAAGAGACACTCCTCTCAAAATACAGTTCTTAGGTGATAAGCTTAAGTACTTCAGGAGCCAGAGGATTATTCAGATGGCTGAAGCACTGCTACAAATACATCTATACAGCTATACATAGCTACACATGCACGAACACACAGCACAACATACCCTCCTCAGACTGCAGAGCGTATTTTTCCTCAGGTCTACCTAAATACACTTAAGTAAAGAGGAAACAGTGTCCACAAGTCTGTGCCTCTGAGTAATCTGCATCATTCCAGGCAGGAATTTTGAATAGACAGGCTGGAATGTGGAGGAAATGTTGATTCCCAGACAAACAATCTTTTTTTTTTTTTTTTTTTCCTTTCTTTTAATGGAAAATATATTTTGGGTCTCCCCAGGCGCCTTCTCAACACCAGATCTGCGGGAGAAGGAAAGGAGTTTGTACTTACTCGTGGTGTTGTATTTGATCCCATTGAAGAATTCCGGGCAGGGTCTCTCCACCAGTTCCCCCGCGGAGGTTCTGGGCCAGCAGGTCCCGATCTGATCCGTGGTGGCATTGCAGTAGGGACCTTTGGCGTCAGAAAGGGAGACAGAAAGGGAGAAAGAAGCAGTTCAGGAAAAAAAGCACAAAAGCGACACACTTTGCATCACAAAACAAACCGAATCCCAGCGCTCCTAAAGCTTTTCCGAGCCCTGCACCAGGTAACATTTCCTACCATTAAAGCCCAGGAAAGGGATTGAGGAACTCTCTAAAAAAGTCTCTTGTAAGCGATCCAGGAGGCTGCAGTTGACATCAAATTCTTCTAAGATGAACTGAGATATGGTCACATCCATTATTCCCCCCGGGACTGCTGGACTGGATGAGGCTCCTTCCCCCTTTTCTGATTTTTTTTTTTGGTGTGCTCTCTTGCTTTCTGGAACTAAAGGCACACCGAGCTGCGGACACCCTGCAGTCTCGTGTGTGTGTGTGAGGCTCTTCCTCGCAGCGTGCTGACAACTTGGCTCAGAATCTGCGTCTGGCTGAGCAGTTCAACCCTCAGAGCTCTTCCCTGCTTTAAACCAGCGGCTCGGGAGCCAATGGGATCGGGCTGAGCCCGGAGTGAGGGGCTCGCTCTCTCCGCCAGCGTCCCTGGAATCGCAGCTCCCCGATGCCGCCTCACTTTGCCAGACCGATGTACTGCTGGATCTTCCTCCCTCCCTCCCTCCCGCCCTCTCTCTGCCTCTCTCACACACACACTGAGGCACAGAGACAGTTTTATTGTCAGCTCCGGGGATGAGCACTTTTGCAAAAATACTGGCTTGCAAACTGAAGCCAGGGAGAACAGGAAAAGCCATCAGAGGAACAGAACTCCTCCGGCTTTCTGTGGAGCGAAGCAATTCCTGCCTCTGCTGAGTGGAACTGAGGATGAACAGAGATGCTTGGACAGGGAGGGGGAAGAAGGGACACAGTCCAGTAGCTGCAGTATGAGATCCTTGAGAAAGGATCCTGCAGGCCTTGAGAAGAAAGAGAAATAATAAAAGCTGGGATGAGGGAGATGGTCCGACAGAAGGGAGGCGTCGGAAGAAAGGAATCTGGAGTTATCATAGAATCACAGAAGGTTTTGGTGGGAAGGGACCTTAAAGACCATCTCACTCCAACCCCCTGCCATGAGGGGGGGACACCTTCCACTAGACCAGGTTGCTCCAAGCCCTGTCCAACCTGATCTGGAACAAAGGACAGTAGAGTAGGGCAAGGCATGAACAGGAGAGTTTTGGAGCCATGCATGGATCATTCAGGGGACAAGGAGGAAAAGATAGGCCAGCCTCTCATCTTCCACTGGTAGGAAGGAGTGAGGTTTTCAGAAAGGATGAGCACCCAGACTGGGGAGAAAGGGAAGAGCAAAGGGCTTGACAAACTGAGGTCAATGTGGAACAGGATGAGAAGGGTCTGGAGAACAGGAAAGATGCGAAGAAGTTTGGAGGGAGCTGCCCAGGTGGTTGGTCATCTTTTGGGGAATCAAAGCCCACTGAAGTGAGAACAGGGTGAAGTTCTGCACTCTGGGACATGCTGGAGAGCAGCTGAGACCTAACCAGCCTTTCTGAGTAGCTACATCAGGATATGAGAAAATTACCAAAAAAAAAAAAAAAAAACCCACCAAAAAAACCCCAAAAACCAACCCAAAAGTGTTCAGAACTTGCTAAGGAGGATCATTTAGGATCACAGATTCAAAAGGAAATAGAAAACTGACATGTAAGGGAGTAAAGGAAGATAAGTTATATGGCAGTAGCAGAGATGAATGTGGAAACAGAAGGCAAGGACAACAAAGAAGCTTTGACAGAAAGAAATGCATCCAGAAATGGACTGTTTCAGTCTGTGTTCACAGCTTTAGATCAGACATGGTGCTTACACTGAGATCAAAGCAGTGGTATGGCACTTCCCACAACATCTGTCTCCCACCCTGCAATGGCCTGGACTTCCCCTTTATTCACATTTAAGATGGAAGGGCTTTATTCTTTTGAAGGACCAAAAGAATTGTGGTATCCAAAGAGAGGAAAAAGAAAAAAAATAACTGGGTTAGAACAACAAATAAATTAACAACATGCACCGAGGACAGAACTAGCCAGGATGTTATTTTGCCATCTGGGAATCTGGAGATTTTTTTAACATTTTCAGATTGCAATGGCAGAGAGGGGAGGAGTGAAAATGTGGGTTTGGGATGAGTATTTTTGTTTTAGACATGTAAAAACCCACAAAAATAACAAGTGCACTAACTCTCTAGACAGTGTGATATTCTGAGGCAAGGGAATGCATCTGTTTCTCTCTCTGGAGCCATGATCTCCTTCCCAAGTGAATGTTCCCAAAACTGCAACCCTTCTTGAGAAATCTCAGTTGCAACAAATTAACCCTTTTAAACACTGCCAGATCTCTTTGTCCCACACATCTCCAATCCCCAAAAGCAGGAGAGGAAACTTCTTTAGCATCATTCCTGTAACATGAGCACCACCAACATATTGATTGTCTTTAAACAGGGCTTTGAGGAGAAAACCCTATTTCTGGAACTTTCAGGAGTGGAGGATAAAGGGTGCTCTGAACCTTTAATCAATCCACAGACATCAGTCCCACCAAGTATCCTCAGCTCTACACTTTAGCTTTCTTTTCTCCTTCCTGACAGTGCAGCTGAGTTAAAAAAAATTCCTTTTTATTCCTCAATCAGAGCCTCTTTGTGATGGATTTGAGATCTTTGGGCATTTGAAGGTGTCCAATGGCATCACTGAGCCCAGTGGCCATTCCCATGGAGGCAGAACTGAGCAGTGATGTTGGTAAGATTATTTTTTTTGCTGCTTCTGCTGCCTCTCTGTAGGAGAAAAATCACACAGTCTGGCCAAAGGTCTTCATTTCTCACCTACTGTCTGCTCTGTCTATTTTCACACACAGTTTGTGCAGCACACTGGGATCAAAATCTTGGTTGGAGGCTTTGGGCACTAGAGTTTCCTGAATTTTTGGAGGAATACATCACTTAATAAACTACAAAAAGAAAGGCAGTTTCAAAAAAAGAAAAAGCAACTGCTTTTAAATTTGGTAAATGTTTCACGTTCCTAAATGCTGCCCTGTATTTTCCAGCATAAACACTTGAGGATTTTTCAAATGGCTAAATTATTACAGAGTTGAACACTGAGCTGGTTTTCATTTCAAATTTGTCCTTCACAGTGGTTAACACCTGAAACAATAGCCCTGAATTAAACTAAATGTTTTTCAGGATTAAGAGAATGATTTCTTCATTTGAGTGAGAAGAGCTAGAAAATCTTTGTTCTAAACTCATTATTCCCTCCATCTTTTTAGTTCAAACTTTAGAAAATCAGAAGCAGTATGTATCATACAGATAATACTACTGTGTTCCACATATTTAATAACTAAAAATCCCACTCCAAAAGTAAATAGAGAGGGGATGAATAAATAATCCAGGAGTAAGTGTCGATGAAGGAAATTATTTATTTTTCATCAATGTACAAATTAGCACCATGCTTTAATAATCCCTTCCCAGTTCTATGTAACCTCTCGATGAAAAGCTGCTTTTGCAGCTTTCCCTGGGTACAATTAACTACCCCGTCAAAGTTTCCCTCTGACCGGGTCTAGTCAAATCCTGACCACGTCACTTTGACTCATGTGATTGTGAAAATGTTGTTCTTTACACCAGAAGCAAGTGCAATGAAATGAAAGGTTGACAGAAATGCTGTAGCTGCTGATCCTCTGCCGATGCAACACTCCTTCATGGTGCACATCATGCAAATCGCCACCAGGTCTGGCCGGGCAGGAGCAGCAAGAGATCTGCCTTAGAAATCACTGAGCATCCCAAGAAATTTGTGCTTGGCAGGCAGAAGAGCTTTGTTAAGTTAAAGGTGGTTTTTGTTCCTGTGTGCTGGTATTTGTTTGGGTGTGTCTGCAAGAATGATGCACAACCCATCTGTATGAGAACACCTGAACGTGCAACGTTCTGGAGGTGAGCAAGACACACACAGACAAACATGTCAACACATCCCCAGCTCAGCAGGGCTCTTTTGCAGAAGAGATATTAAAAAGTGACCTCCAGCTCTTCTAGGAAAGCAGCGAGCTCTGCTCATAAATGGCAATGGAAACCTTTGTATGTCAGCCCTCACCACTGCTACACAGCTGGTTTCCTCATCTTCAACTCAGTCCAAGCCACAGCTGATAGAATTAGCCAGACACAGCTTTGTTTGCCCTACTAACAATGACTAACCAGGGTGATGTTGTGCTGTTTAACCAGTAACAACAAAACTCAGCTCTGTGCAAACTCAGGCAGCACCATCACACGTGTCTGGGGAGGGTGGAAGAACCTCCACAACCAGGTGGCTGCTGCTTGCTCGTGTCTGCCAGAGGCACCTCTTCTCCTCAGACACTCAACTTCCACAAAATCAAGTGACCACTCTATGTCTCAATATCCAGGATGAGTACTGGGGAAAAAAAAGAAAATAAAAGGAAAAAGGAAAAAAAAGTAAAAAGAAAAAAAAGTAAAACAAACAAACAAACAAACAGCACCAGCCCTCTCCACTACAATGACTGTTTCATCACTCATGTTCTCTGTCCATTGATGTGAAGAGCTCCTGCTTTCCAGGCACAACAGTCACCCATCTCTTCTGCTCTGTAACACGAGGCTCAGGGCGAGAAATGCACGTGGTCTGTCCAACAACCTGGTCACACCAAACCTCTTGTGCTACAGCATCAATTGCTTTCAGGAATTGTATCTTACCAATATGGAAGTATCACGTGGAGTCGTGGTCCAAGTGGTGGCTTTTTAGGTCTCTTTCTTTTAATTCGGGTAAATCCACATCCACATTCATCATCTAACGTTATAAATGGGTCTGTTAACACAGTCATGGTTCTGTGCGGGAGTGTCAGGTAAGCAAGACAACATCACACCCAAGTAACTGGTTCAAAAGCAGGTCTGCAGGTCAAGTACAGTCCTATAGTTGAACTTCCCTTCTCCCCAGCCCTTATGGAGTTAACACAGGTCCATGTGAAATGCCATGAACACTTTGTGATGTTTATCACACCCCCAGTGAGGGAAGGACTCGGGTACATCTCAAATAAAATATTCGCTACCCTCCTTTGGATGGAAGATTGAGGGACAGAGAGAAAGATGGAGAATGAAGGGGAGGAGACAGAAACACCTCTCTTCTTTGTAGAAATGAAGTCTTTAAATCTTTTGAGGGCAATCAAGAGGCAGAATTATGCTTGATGGCAGAAATACAGGGTCATCAACTAATTGCTCATACAGCCCAGCTGCTCTGGTTTGGAGTTTAGTGCCTCCCTCTGTGTCTGTCTCTACCACTACATTTTTGTTACCTCTAACTATGAGACAGGAGGGTTTCAAATGTCAGAGTAAGCCTTTTATCAGCTTCATTTTATGTTCTAAAAGTGTTCCCTTGTAATCCTTGATTATTGCGATCACCTTTCAGCATCTGACTTCGAAGTCTATGGGACTGTTCAGCTTGGTAAGGAATGCAAGACCAAACACTTAAAGGAAGGTACTAATTTATCAAAGTGGCTTCTGAACCAAAGACTTGAATGCTCTCCTCAACATGCACTGCAAATCTGGGCTGACTGCACTTTCAGATGCAAGGACAACATGACCATTATGTGGTGGAATATTTATCATCCCTTCCCATTCCAGGTACGCTGGCAGTGGATGCAAACAGAAGTTTCAGAGCGGGAACAGGACAGCCTCAGAACACAGGGAGCAAGACAATTCAAGCAGCAAGACACTGAGGACAGCTTAAAGATCTCCACAGTACAGCTCCAGAGCTGCCATGGGAATGTCATATATGGCTGTCTTTGCCACACTGTGGCTTCCCACCACGAATTGCACTCTGCTACAGTAGTAGACTGCCAAAAAAACCCCTTCTCAAACTGAGGACTGCGATTCTAATCCAAATCTGGTCCTTGCTGCCTGTACTTGAGATTTACACACAATGTGCAGAGCTGCAAACTGTTGTATGTGGAGAGGAAGATCAGACACAGATAAATACAGATCTTTGTTTCAGTTGATTGACCCATTCATTACAAACAGGAGCCATCCTTTATTGCTGGGAACGACTCTAGTGAGCAAAGATAAAATTAATAAATGCAGGTTCTGTGGTGATAAATCTTTGCAGCTTCATTGATGTTAGAAAATATTTACTGGGGGTGTAAAAAGATTCCAAAGCATAAATAATAAAAGGCTTGTAGCTACACATCAATATATTACTTTGGGCACATTAATACACTTGTCATTCTCTACAGCAATAAAACCTGTACAACTGAATCATGTTACATGAGGCAAATGATGAGACATTGCAGGGAGGTTTCAAGAACACACAAAAGAACCAACCTTGACACACTAATGAACTGCCAAAGTTATTTTTCTCGTAGTGAGGTGTTTTGGATGAATGTGCAGAGCATCATCTATTGTATAAGAACGTGGAAACATTCCAGAATAACCATGATTTTATACATGGTCAAATTCAGGGGCAGTGCTGACATTCAAGAACACAAAACATGTTATATATTTATCTATGCCTGCTCCTCTGTTTACAACATAAACACAAAAAAATAGGAAAAAACCCAGGGGGTCAGGTCACATCTGAACAAATGATGACCATGATGATGTGTCTCATTAGTCCCACTCTCCCTCTGTTATGTACAATGGGACCACTGCCAAATGAGATGTGAAGAACCAGGGGTCTTGCCCTGTTCTCCCCTTCAGAACATATTAGGCAACAAGATTTCTTGTGGATTAATTCAGGATATGCCAGTTAAGCTTTTGCTTTCCCTGCCCCCCACTTTGCTTTGCTGTGCTGACTTTCAGTGCACGCTGGGAAGATCTGAGTAGTCATCACATACCTCGTAAGCTGGGAGGATGTACAGAAAGAAAAGGCAGAAGGTAATAAAATGTTCAGAAGTCAATCCCCCATTTCCTCTGAAAACACACTGACACTGCATGATAACTGTCTTGGAAACATGATGTAGCTCAGAAAGCAGAGGAAGAGATAGAAGTAACACACGATCAGGCTGACCAGCACCCAGCCTTTGAAAATTACCCAAATCAGATGCTTCAGAAAATGATTTAGTCCATCCCCAAACCCAGCCTGCTCCAAATTGCCATGACCTGATTACTAGGGCAACTTTAACACAAGCAGTAAGAGAATTAATCTGTGGGTTACGGGCTTTGCCCTCATTGCCCAGCCCACAGCATGGGAGCTACAATGTTGTAACTCGTAGATTTAAACCATCCAACTCATATTTGCTTGTTTTCTTTTGAGGAGCATCATCAGTCTGGCTTTGGAAACCTGGGTTAGTGGCTTGTGTATTTTTTTTTGGCATCTCTGCCCATCCCAGGTGTGGAATCCAGGATTTGTAAGAGATTTAAACAGATTTGCCAGCTCTCACGTTGCTTTGACTCTCTGCTGATAACCCTCCGAGTTATCTCTGCTGCCACTATAGGCAAGGAGGATTTAGGTTTTGATTCAGCTGCCCAAAAGTACGTGACCTGCATGTCTGGAACAGCCACACGAGGCTGGCAGATGAACTCAGGACTGGGGAAGACTCACCCCTTCTGAAGCAGCAGCCAGAGGCCAGACATTTCATCCTCAGGCATCTCAAATGCTCTGTGACACCTGTGTCCAAGCAACCAGAGCCTCAGATACCCACTGATTACAAGGACTAATCAGAACTCACTTGAATTTATGCATGAGCACACAATCTTGGAGGCTTAATCTGCATTGCAGATGGTGGGACAGTATCAGTGCACCCTGCTCCTCTAAATCCCAAATGCCTCACAACTGTTAACCTTGACAAGAAGCAGAAACAGCAAATTTTCTTATGAGCACTTGCCTTCTGCTGTGCATCTCTACTCAGGCTACTGGATATTGGACTGAGCAAAAGCTGGATCTTCACGAAAAGGAAGAATCCCACCATCAACACGTCACTAGGGAGAGTCTGTCACTATTATTACTTAGGCTTTACTCTACATAATAGATTTTTAGTCCTTCAGAATTAGTGGGAAACCCTTCAGAAAGTGGAAAACCTCCTAAAACACAACGAGTAGCCTGAGTAGCTTTCAGTGGTAGGGGAACTGAAGCTTTCCTGACAATTTGCTTCTCTTGGTTGAACTGTTATGCTTATTGCATCCTCTCAGAGAGGGAACAAATTCGGGACACATCACATGTCTCACTTTTTCACCAGTGCAAATGTCTCCAGAGGTGCCAATCACCCAGGTTTGCAGCCAACAGGAAGAAATCAGAACCTCTGCAATGTGATTCACTTGACCCACTGATGAAATTGGTTTTGCCCTCAGCTTGAACACTGAGTAAACCTTTGCTGTCTGTAAGAGGAACATCTAACAACTTGGATTGATGTAAATGTCTGCCTTAATCAAATGAGTCCCATTCCAGACGCCTAGAACGAAGATCAAACTGTTTGCTGATCCCCACAGCACCTTGTATCCCCGAAGCATTTGGCAGCTGTCACCCCATGAGTTTGAGCCTATCACTTCACGGGAGATCAAACAAAAATATTTTAAATTAAACGCGTCAGGAATAAAGAGAACAAAAGCGTCCTGTTAGGACAGGACTATCACAATGTTAGCAGCATATCATTATGTTTAGCAATTCCATGTCTTAAATTTAATGTAATTATTTACCAGAGGAAATCAATAGAATGCAAACACTGTATCTCTCTGCCAGCCACCTGAGTTATAGAAGGACTCCAGGACACTCAGCAAACTCCAGAGAAAATGCCTGGAAATTCAAGTGGAAGGAATCATGAACAGGATACTGACTTCAAGTGAGGCAACAGTTCTCAAACTCATTATTCTGCAGCACATAGTGAGGTAGGGACCAGTCACATCAGCCACAAGCTGGAATGATTAGGCATGAAAATGGATTATCATAGTACTGTTATGGCCATGATAACTGAGGAAAAAGAATGTGATAAAGCCCTGATGTGTGATTTTCAAACTGCTGCCATATGTGTTTGCAGCCCCAGAAGAACGCAGTGGGTGTAAGAACAGGAACTCTGCAGCATTGTTTGTGCCTCTGTCTGGAATCAGTCCTCACATAGTTTTGGATATATCCTGGGATAAAAAAACCCACCTACCCATCTCCAGATCTCCCACCTACCTTGACTCAATACCCTTTGATCTTTTTAACACCAGGGCCAATATTTCTAATTCTGCAGCAAAAGGACACCTCAGATCTTGCGTAGCTATAGCTGGATATTTAAGAGGTCTATAGTGGCAGAGAGATTCATCTCACCTCATTTCAGACACCCCAAATTTGGGTGTCTAGACTAAACCAGGTATTCAGGCTCTTTAACAGTCTCCAGGGAAATGGCCATTTTCAGAGAATGATGATTCATTTAATTTGGAGGCAAATATCTTCTTCAAGTTTATCACTCTTAGATATTCTCCTTCGCAGGGTGTAATTCAGCCCAAGACACATTTGACATCCATCTGTATTTTGGACAGAGCTCTCTCCTGCCAACACATCACATCTCTGAGATGGGTATTGGAGCCATCTATACATGTTAGGCCGAAATTGAAAACTAGGACTTTATTGCTCTTTTGGTTGAAATGCACATCCATTTGTCCAAATATGGTATTTCTTTGAAATTTATTGATCTTATATAAAGCTTATAGAATCTTGTTATTTTAAACATTCATTTTGAGCCACCTGTAAATCGACTGCATCAATTTTATGGGAAAGAACTTTCAAGTTCTTTCAAGTAAGTATAAACCTTGGAAAATGTTTTAAAGCCTCAGACCCCAATTTTCTTTCTGTTGTTAGCAAGACTTTAGATATGGAGGCCTCAATATATGACTGCTTACACTGTTTTTTTTTATAACCAGTTACATAAGCACTGGTTACAGTGGACTTTTAAAAAAACAAAAGCTGAAGATTAATCTCCAAGGATTCAATGCAAACCAGTTGAAGATTGAAATAAGCACCAACATTAGAACAGATTTATTTCAGTACAGACGTAAAACACACACAACTGTCATCAAATAGCTGATATTACCACAGATCTTTTAATAACAGGTGCAGCAAAAAAAAATTAATCCTGGGAAGTGTGGCACTTCCAATCTACTTGACAGCACAGCTGGGTTTCTTTTCCCATTATGTGCTAATGTGTTTTGTATTTGGTAAACTGCATGAATATTAAAGGAAGAGTTTGGGGAAAACATGTAACGTTCTGATTAAACATTTTGTCATCCACATGCTCTCACACTCAACTGCAAAGGGAAGATAACATTTTATTGATGAGCAAGTGCTGCTTCTCTTCTGGACTCATCAAATCTCCTCGTTAGCCTTCCAAAATCTCCCACCTCTAACCAGAGTGGCCGTTCAGGACGTTGCTGACTGCCAGTTATTGAAAGAAGATGTCAAAACCTGCAGATGGATGCCTGGAAAAGGTATTGTTTTCCAGCATTTCTTCCCTTCCCCAGCTAATAACATCATCGGAATCATCATTTGCAGCAATATTGCATGGAACAAGCACCTGGTCAGCACAGCTCTGCCTTCAGGGGCTAAGTAATGAAGAAATAATAATAATAATAATTTTTTTTCTTGTGAAGAGGTTTTTCTGCAGTTACTGCATTCTAAATACTAATAATTACTTCTGTGAGGACCAAGTTCTCTCCATTTTCATTTCCTGTGAAGTTATTATATATAAAAGCTATTACTTTATCCCTACAGTTTATCCCCTTTGTGCAAATAGCCCTTTCTAGACAGAAATGAGGAAGGAATTAACACATACTATTTCACTCAGAGTTTGTCAAGCGCTATGAAATTCTTCTGGATCCAAGGACTGATGTAAGCAGCACACAAGTCACCCCTAACAGGGCTGGAAGTTACTCCCTTTGAAATAAGCAACCCATATTTCTCCCCCTGTTTTCCAGCCTGGCTCGCTGCCAAAGCAATGCTCGCAGCTCTCCCTTGGCCACTGGAGGGCTCTCCTAATTCTTCATTACTGCCACAGAAACATCTGATTGAGTTTAGAAACGTTACAAAAGAGAACCTGTTTGCAGTTACCTGAACGCAAAGTCAAACCCGGGGAGTTCTCTGGTTCACACAAAGCTCCGCATGAAGGAAAAAAATGCATTTTGCTGCCCCTGCTTCAATCAGTAGGAGATCAATTTCACTGAACAGAAGATTTCCTTTTATGCATAAGGCTATCAACTGCACGAGAGAGTGTGGGTTTGAGGTGGACAGAGTCTGCCCTCGCCACCCATTCCTCCCCCCACGGCGTCGTTTCACCCCGAAATCACTGCACAACTCAACCCATTTTTCAACTGAGTGTGTCTTCAGCCCTCTGCCAGCTGATTTCCAACTTATGGCTCCCCCTGAACCCATTTCCCTGGCTGGTTCAATCTGCTCTTGATGGAAACACTGATGATCAATCATCTTAGCCTTTTCATTTCAATGCAGCTCCTGTGGAAAGGAGGTTTTCCATTCCCCTGTGGGAAGAGGGATGTTATGCCCACAATGCTGGGAGTACTTGCAGGCTGTTGCCAGCTGAAAATTTCTGACAAAGTGTTTCTCTTTTCCCCTGCTTCTTTTTGATCAAAAGGACTGAGTTAGTTCAAGCTAAATTGTATTTGTGGAAACAGAACGATTTGTTAAATCTCTTCTTAGGGCAGTATTCCCAGTGCCAAAATAAAAGACAAGTAGCTTTGATCATCCCAGAATAATCATTTGGGCTGAACAACTTTCCCTTGTGATGAGGCAAAACCTGCCCTGTTCCACTCAGTTTTGCCCAATACCTTTGCCACTCCCAGCTCACCCAAACTCTTAGGTGTATCCTAATATAATTTAGGAATAAGCTGGGGAAGGATGTGGGTTCTGCCATTACCCTGGTATAGCTTCTCTGAGTTACTCTGAATGCATTTACCTGCAAGTATGATATAAACCAGCCAGACTATCAGGCATGGCCGAAAATATTTTATTTTCCATGAATTAGAAGCAGCTTTGAGTTAAGAGCCCTGACTGTGACCATTTTATCCCAAATCCTTTGAGATACTCTAACACAGATAGAAAAAAAATACCTCTGATAATGGACAAATGGATTTTCTTGGCCTGTGTGACTCTGCTTCTGTCTCTGAATATAAAATTAGCTGGAGTTGGGCTGAAACAACCTAGGGGTCATTTAAATTACACCTTAATTATTTAGTCTGAATTGCATCAGATTTTCAGTTTGCCAGGTGACAGAAAATGTAGACAGGAGAAGAACAAAGATGTAAAATCTTGAGCAGGAATTTGTATCATTTTCCTTGAATTTTTTTGAACTCTGTAGTTCGCTGAATGAAATAAATAGCTTGGATCCTTAAATTTTAGATGTTGGTTAGTGTTCAAGAACAGGCTGGATGGAGCTCTGAGCACCCTGGTGGAGTGGAAGGTGTCCCTGCCCATGGCAGAGGGTTGGAAAGAGATGATCTTTAAGGTCCCTTCCAACCCAAACCACTCTAGGACTCTGTGATTCTGTGATGAGCTTATCCTAAAGGTTCTTGTGGTGTCACTGATGTATTACAGTTAATAATAATTATTATTTCTGTGCTTGGACTTGCAGTATTTGATCTGTAAACTCCAACTGGGAGCTCTGGGTGAGAAAACCCTGACTTTGTGGATGTGCAGTCTCTGCCTGTGAACAATCCACCTGGACTCCCTTAAAGGAAGAGCCAGGCCCATCTCAATATAAAGCCTGCATTTAAATCAGATGGGTATAAAAATGATGATGATGATAAAGATGCTACAACATTAGCAACTGCCTAGAAGAGGAGCCTGGTGTGTCTGACTTAATTCTGGTTGTCTACACTGTGTATATCCAACATTTTTGAGCTGAATTCTTTTCCCACCTCTGATTATTTTCTGTTTTCTGTATTTATAAATCTGACTATTATTTCTGGGCTGTTGGAACTGGATGAACTTTAAGGTCCTCTGCAACCTATTCTGTGATTATAAGCAAAGGTTATTCCTCCAGTACAGTCCTGTGAGTTTAACCTTAAAATTCCGGTCTCCACAGAAATCAATAGCTGAGTGTCCCTCCACACCAAGAAAGCCATGGTTTCATTTGAAATAACTGATTTTTTTTTTTTTTTATGGAGATGAAAGAAGAGCCCATTTTACCCTCTTCAGCTAAAAATTAATTATCTCCTAAGAAACTTCTGAGAATAAGAAGCAATTTGTGGTTTTTAGAAGAAAATACCACTCCTCTTCAGAAAATTATACTAGTTTTTATGGATTATGTTCCCTGAAAGTCTTCAATGGAGGCAAAATATGTACAAAATATAAACCAAGTAGTCCATAAAACAATTGATAGATGGGCATTGCTCATCTGAACTGCAGATGATGTGAATGGGGTCATTTGTCTCAGTTTAATAGTCTGTGGAGTAGCTGCCAGTGGCAGAGAAATCTCCAGGTTCCCTTACGAGTCAAGAGGGATCCAGTCAGTGGACTCTACAGGATGATTTCTGCCACCACAACGAAGATACTTAAATTGGATCAGATAAATTGTCTTCTAAAAGTCTCTCTCTCTCACCATTAACTACAAAGGCAACCTGGGCTGACCTGCTCCCTGGGACATGTCTGTACTGTAAATGTCTAAGCTGAGGGAGAGGAATCCCATCTGCAGGGAAAACAAAATCAGGCTTAGAAAAATCTCTCCTTGTAAAAATAGCCTCAGTTTGGGGAGAGTTGAACACTTCCACCGGGGCTTTGCTTTTGCTTTCTGTAACAACAGCACTAAAACAACCCATTTTGCCCCATTTTCCAGACCCAGCAGGAGTTGAACTGCTCAGGACTAAGAACTTGGCATCTCTGGAGAAAATGCCAGGTTCATTTAAAGCACTCAGGAAACACCCAGCTCCTGCAAAGTGCTGAATTTGGGGATTTTCTGCCGGATAGATCCCATTTGCAAAGTAAAGAGATTTTTATTTTTCAGAGTCTACACTCCTACTGTTAATTCAGCCCATCAGTTTGGGACTGATGTAATTTTAAGGGCATCAGTTAAATCTCATTGAAGCACATCCTTTCCAGAATAAATACAAAGGGAAGGAAGGAGGCAAACAAGCAACAATAAACCCTTATTGTTTAAAGGATAAAATACTCTTCCTTTCTGAATATAAGATCAGCAGTGTTTATCCCAAGAGACATGTTGATCTGATTTAGCTTCTAGATACTATCACAATAACAACATGAATTATAACAATAATAATATGACTGATAACCACAGGACAGATTTTGAGTTTCCATTCCTGAGATGAGAAGTGCCCCAGAAAATGACAACTTACTGGTCTCCTAAAAGCTTTCATTAATGGGCTGAAACAGTAAAAACAAAGGAAAAACCATTAAAACAGAAAGCATCCGGGAATCTAGGAATGCAGAGTGAACATGGACTTGCAGAGAATGAATTATAGAAGATTAAGGTTTCCAAGACAGAGCTGATAACTTTCCAGCAGAAGAATAAAAATGCTTCCCTGGAACAATTAATTTTATCCTGTGGTTTGCTTCTAACAGCAACTTATTATTATAAACAGCAACATCTCCCTCTGGAGATGCCTGTTTCTGCATCCTGACTGTCCCACTGGTCTGTAAAGGCTGGTGACTGGATCAGAGGTAGGCAGAGCCTTGGATAACCTGTCCCTCTGCAGGAAGGCAAAGTGTTTAAATCAAAGCCTTGACAGGCCAGAAACAGACTCTACATCTTCCCTGTCCTCCTTCAGCTCCCCTCCAGGCCGTGTCTTCCCTTCAGACACCACGTGTCCTCCTCTCCCAGCTGTAGCAACACAACCAGCCCTCCTTGGGTTTATAATGTGACTCAAATCGTCCTTTTACACTACTGATAACAGAGGGATTTTGAAATGTTTTCAAAGAAGCCTGTCTGCACTTTAACAACCATTCCAATTCTCAGGAGCCAGAAGTATGGATAGCCCTTACCTTTGTGACTCTGAGAGGAAGCAAATGTTTCTAAACTACATGACCTGAAGTGTGCTGATGATTAAAAAAGAGAAAAAAGATATATTTTCAGCCTGAAATTGTTTCATAATAAATCATTGAAAATTATCTTCAGTGGCAGAAAAATTGTGGAAGCAGAAACTCATAGCAAAGAAACGTTACGTACCATGTAGCAAGTGACAGGACAAGAGGAAACGGCCTCAAGCTGTGCCAGGGGAAGTTTAGACTGGATATTAGGAAAGAATTTCTCATCCAAAGGGACGTCAAGCATTGGAACAAGTGATGGAGTCCCTGTGTAGATGTGGCACTTGAGGACATGGTTTAGTGTTGGGCTTGGCAGTGCTGAGTTTATCGTTGGATCTGATGATTTTAAGGGTCTTTTTCACCCAAATGATTCTACAATTCTATGACCATTCTTAGAAATGCACCTGATGCTTTCCTTAATTGAACGTTGCAGTTGTTCAGAACAGCATTTTCCTTGGAGATTTACTGTTCAGTTTATGAGAGAAACACACAAACATCAAGGCCAAAGGCTACGAAATGTTTATGACACCTTAACGGCACTGAAATGGATGGGAGCAGAGAACAGGCCTGGCTGTATGGGGTAGAATTATTCTCCCTTAATTCCAGGCATCCACAGAGGAGGGTGAGTTTTATCCTGCTTATTTTAAAGTGTGGAAATGCCTGAATTTACTCAGACAAGCCTCTCCCATCATTTTCTAATTACACACATTGTAAAGAAGTTGCCTTTATTTCGTTCGTGGATTTAATATGATTTTTTAACAGAAGCATTTTCCAAACATGTAAATTTTTGAAAATTGTTAAAGGAAAACATTTACAACTGTGTAAACCAGGATTTTTTTTTTTCCCATTAGCAGTGATTGTTGAAAATGAAACACATTCCTAAAGTAAAAAGCGATAAGATTTGGAGTTTCCTAAAGGTAAAATTAGGTCTATCCTCACTTAGACAACAACCAAACCTAGTAAAATTTTAAGTAGATTTTTTTTCTTTTAAGTTTTCTTTTGCCTATGGGAAATTTTATAATATTGTTGCCCTAAGAATTTTTGTTGGAAATTCCCAAACAGATAGGAGCTACAAACACCCTGACTGTACCTGCAGCAGAGCAGAGGAAAGGTCTGGAGAACAAGGGGAAGATGCACAGTCCATCTGTCCCCCCACTTCCTAGCCCCTTTCTATACACTGAAATTTCCAAATGAGCACTGAATCTTTACCCTCCCTGCTCTCCATCAGGAACAGGGAATAGAAGGTCAAGGAAACCACTGACTCAGACTGCACTGACATGAGAAATAAAGAAAAGAGCTTTGGAACGTAGCACTTCTGATGCTTATTCATGGACACTCTGAAGATTCCAGGAAGAGGAGAGCTGTACAAACCAAAGGCTGTCATGGCAACCAGGTCAGCAGCACTTTGTCACACATTACACTCCGTAACTGCATGTGCTGAGGCGTTTGGTCACATTGTCTTTGAGGTAAATCCCACAGCTGGCCCCCTCCCAGGCTCTGAGCCAGAATATTCTGCAACACTTCAGTGGGATCCACCAGGACCAGATGGACCCAGCAGATTTCTTTTAACTCAGATCACTTGGCCTGTGTTTCAGTTCTTCTTGTCAGGGTTTATCACATGTTCAGGCCAGACAAAGGATGGACATGATCAGGTAAGACTTCTGCAGCTGTTGCCTTGCCCACACCAGTATTTTCTCTTCCATGACAGCCTTGTCCACCTTGACTATTATATAGTTCAGTGGATATATTTATCCAGTAATCACACCAACTACCAGGACAAACCAGAGCATCCATCAGCAACATTTCCACATCAATAATGGGCTGCATCCATGGAACAGATAAAGAGGAGAGATGTTTTTATTATGCTGATCACCTTACCCTCCCTACACACAACCTTTCAAATACCATCAAAGGCCTTTTGTGGGATGGTAATGGAATAAAAGTGTTTCTACAGCACAGAACATGTCACACTGTCAGTGTCACACTAACACTTATACACCCTGTTTTCTCCACATCAAAGCAGGCAAGTGACACATTTGGTATGGGGAGAGAGTAGTTATTAGGGCATGGGGCAGAGAGGCAGGAATTTCAAATCTAGCTCTAGCTAATGCTGTGATCCTGGGCAACTTATCTCTGTTGCCCTCACTTGAGCTTCCAATAGTCACTGAATTATTCACTGTGAACACCTCAGCCCTCCCTTCTCCAAAATCATTACTTCTGTTCCCTGGAACTTCACACCAGCCACCCAAATTCAAACTGAACCCATTATTTTATCACGGATTTACAATGACAAATTTCACCTTTGGGCCTTCAACATTTCTGAAGAAGATCAAATGGAAGCATCAACACATTAAGAGCTGCAGCTAACAGCAAGAGCAGTTACATCAACCAGTTAGAAAGTTCTCAGGCTGTGTGTGGGCTTGCAAGGCTACCGTGGAATATTTAAGAGTTCTGCAGTGCAAAAATATCACTGCCTGCTTTTAATTGCTCTGGTTTTAGTGCCAGCCAAGTACTGCAGGCAGGGCTGCAGAGCAAGAACGCCTCAAGTTCTAATATTCCTCTGGTGACTGGCTTAGAATTCTTGGCAAACCCTTTCACTTTTCACCATATATAAAACAGAGATAAAAATATCCACCCCCCCCCAGCTTCCACGGATTCTGTGAGAATGCTTGTGCTACTCTTTTTTAAAAAATTTATTTAATTTTAAACTATGGGAAGTTAAGCAGAATAAAATACTCCTGTTGTGTGGTGTTGTGTTTTGGTTTGTTTGTTTGTTTGTTTTTTAACGCTGGAAACAAGAAGTAACTGAAAATTGTGGACTTAGAGTAAAATAACCCACAACAGTCAGGCCTCCAGGAATGAGATAAAGAGCTACAAAGTGCTCTGAAATCTGCAATGCAGATCAAAAATCAAGTATTCTTTGCTTGTTTCATCTGTGAACTACAGGACTGCAGAAAAACAAAGTAAGAGGTACTGTGTAATGCTGCAAACAATTTTTCCTCAACTTTGTGCTTTCCCAAATCAAATGGACTCATTTATTTCATTTTCCTGTGGATGTTGATGAAACTCTAACGATGACAATACAAAAATAGAAGGCATAATCATTTTTACTGTGTGTGTTTCCACTGATGCCCCTGAGCTCTCCGTGTCCCTGTTGAAAATGACCATAAAATCTTATCCTCCAGGTTAAGGAAATAGTAGCCAAAAATTTAATAACATATGTAGCTATAATAATTTTCATTGTCCTCTTATAAAAAAAAAAAATTGCTTTTTTTTTAAAAAAAGTACATATACTGGGTGAATTTCTGTATCACTTATCTCAAAGATTCGTAGCATAACCAGCTATTTTACAGCAACCTGGAAAACTGTATTTTTTCCCTGCTAATAAGAATTTTACATTTGGATGTGAGAAGGCTTCATAAAAAATTAAGTAAAAAGGAGAAGAGTAATCCATAACCACAATGTGAGAGAACACCAACCTGGTCTGAGTGAACCGGGAACTCTCCCAAGCAGAAATGACAAGCACTTCAGGTGGCAACTGTGGCATTAAAATAGCATTTCCCTCCTCTGAAACTCAAGACTTTTTAAAACCTCTAGGAGTAACAGGGGAAGAGAACTGGTGAGCATCCTGCATAAATAATTGCATAAATTGAGCTTATTTACCCATGAAGAAAATGCAGATCTGTGTGAAGTTTTAAATTAACTCAGCTGAGAGAACAGATACATTTTTCTGGAGAGAAGACAGCAAAAAATACTGATGATACTCATAAATCCTAGAACTCAAAGATTTCAAAATTCAACTCAGTGGCTACTGGAAGGACAATTTCAGAATATTCTTAAAATAATCCGCTATCAATATTAATTACAAGTATATATTGATGCATATATATGTATATATTTTTATATATATACATATATTTACCAACTCACAACAAACAGATAAGAAGTTACCCATCTTCACCAGAAATCCTGGGTTTAGCTCACTAATTCAAATTTCAAAGACCACTCAAGTGTGGCTACACGTTGAGGATTCATCTAAAGATTTCACACCCACGTTCACAGCGATGAACTCGCCATCGGGTCTCCTTGAGCAGATTAACAACAAAACTGCAATTACACCTCCCTTCTGATATCAACTCCTTCCCCTTTATTTACACAGGAGGCAGAAAGCAATAGTTTTCCACATGCTGCTAAATTACCTCAGGGATACTTTCAAGGAAAGAGAAGGTTCTTAAGAGTATGATTTATTTCCTGTAACTCTAGTTATTGCAAAGTAGGCATTTGCAGCTGAGTGGGCCTTAGGCCAATCTATACCCAATTAAAAAAAAAAAACAAAAAACAAAACAGGCTTGTTTAAAAAATACCAGAACAGCCCTCCTGGTTCTGCCTGAAGGTCTACCCACTATATCTTCCATTCTCCAACAGCGGATGTTTAGGGAAGTTTAAGGTGTTTAGGATTTGCTGAACAAGATAAGTTGTTTTCCTCTGGCATGTTAAACCATCCTCTATTTAATAGTGACAGCAGTCAGGAGATCAGCTGCTCAGTGCCTGGCCATGAAGACAGAGCCTCGAAATCAGACTCCTGTAGGACATCAATGGAGCTGAGACACCACCCAGCATTTACACCTTTAGGAACCTGTTTCCCACTTGTGTCCCTCTCTCAGCTGCTGGTGTGTGTGCTGGGAGTATTTGCAGCCGTGAGCAATCCTTTTGTCTGGCACTTTACGCACACAAGTAACATCACAGAGGGAATGAGTCGTTGCTACAAGTGAAGATAATACAGAGGGTGAAATGTTGAACAGTTCAGGCCAGAGTGGCTCACATAAAGCATGTTAACATTTTCCATTAGCTCTTTCTTATATAGCCAGTTTCCACCCTCTGACAGTTTAATGAGTAAGATGAACACCCGGAGAGCAAAAAAAAGCTCACTGTTCTTATTGTGTAATGGAATAAGAAAGCTGAACAACACAGAGCTGGAGCTCTACAGGTTACTTTGCATTTTGACAAGCTTTAGTGCTTAGCTATTTTTTCACCTATGGGACAACAACCCCTTGCAAGGCTAAAGGCTTGGTGAAGTGTGGCTGGGAAAGAGCCCAGTGGAAAAAAAGCTGGGGGTGCTGGTCCATGGCTAAACATGAGGCCAGGTGAGCCCAGGTGGCCAAGAGGGCCAATGGCATCCTGGCCTGTGTCAGGAATAGTGTGGCCACAGCACCAGGGCAGAGACCATCTCTCTCTGTACTTGGTGTTGCTCAGACACCTCGAAACCTGTGTTCGGTTTTGGACTCCTCACTCCAAGACAGACATTGAGGGGCTGGAGTGTGTCCAGAGAATGGAACGGAGCTGGGGAAGGGTCTGGAGCACAAGTCTGATGAGGAGCAGTTGAGGGGGCTCAGCCTGGAGAAAAGGAAGCTCAGGGGGAACCTTCTCGCTCTCTACAACTCCCTGACAAGAGGCTGGAGCCAGGTGAGGGTTGGGCTCTGCTCCCAGGTAACAAGCAACAGGACGAGGGGAAAGGGCCTCCAGTTGTGCCAGGGGAGGTTTAGATTGGATAGTAGGGAAAATCTATTTATTGGAAGAGCAGTCAGGCTGCCCAGGGAAATGGCTGAGTCACCACCCAAGAGGTACTTAAAAGATGTGACTCTTAAAAACATGGTGGCCTTGGCAGGGGTGGGTTCAGGGCTGGACTAAGTGATCTTAAAGGTCTTTTCCAACCTAAATGGCTCTGTGATGTTATGACTGTACAATAAGATGTTCTCACCTCAGGGTTGGGGGCAAAGGCAAATTAATTCTCTACAGTTTATTCAGAAAAGTTCCACCAAGTGATGCAGCCCAGAGTCAAACAAGGAGGAACGAGCTGCCAGCTCCGACTTCACAAGTGATTTATGCACCCTGAACCTCTGATCCATTTTCTGTGTTCACACTCCAGTCCAGAGTAAGCCAAGACAGCATCTCCAAGTAGAAGCACCGCACCACTTTCTCTTCCTCACACCAACTGCTGGATGCTCAAAAAGCTTTGAGCATGTGTTGCAACATGCTAATAACAGATAGTGGAAGGTCACCCTCTTTTTTTTTTGTTTGCTTTCAGTAGTGAAGTAAGGTAGATTTTCATACACAGGGGACTAAAACACACAGATTTTACCTTCACAAAGAAATGGGTGGAGCCCAGCCTCAGCTTGGTCTGTTTTATAGGGTGAATCTGGCTCTGAGTGTGGCTCAGGGACACTCCTCCAGAAGCAGCACGGAAACATCCATTTTGTCAAAAGCAGGCAGACAAAGGCAAGACAACTCCTGTGTGTCAACCAGAGCACATCCAGAAGCTCACTCCTAATCTGGAGAGTCAACTCAGTCATGGGATCATAAGTTCATGGGCATTTTTTTGAAATCAAAGGCAACAACAAAAGGATTGCCTGTTCTAACCAACCTCTCCCATTTCCTAATAATAGCAATCTTCCATCAGTGTATTTGCTGCACATCCTCTTGAAGCACCCATCCTTCAGAACAGTGCAGTTTGTAGTATCACTCCTGCGGGTTTTACTCTCTAAATTGGCCACAGTGTTATTTCACTGCTCGAAGGGCTCATCAACCCACAAACCCAGAGAGGAATGTTGATTTAAGGGACAGGAGGTGTTTTCATTTAGGACCAGATACACTGACGTGATTCTGTGTGAACAGAAAAGGCATTCCATCTGTTCAGCAGAACTTGACAAAATGAGACATTCTACAGAGCATATTTTTATCTATCAAGTGTACAAAAAAAAATGGTATCTAATTTAGAAACCACGTTCAGCAAATGGTATTTATTGTACCAACTCTATAAATTCAAAGATTCAAGTACATTTGATGAAGTGGGGCACTGTAGCAGTCACTACTGAGAGTCTGCTGAGAACAAATCATGCAGGAGTGACAGATCCAGGATTGAGGTGCCACTCTTCTGAAATAGGAAAAAACCCTCAGTGGTGTGTTCCCACCGCAGCTTGGTTTTGTTTGTGATCCCTGCCTTTCTTATCTGCGTTCCTCTCAAGTCCTGACCACTTTTCCCTCTCCTTACTCTGCACAGCATCCCAGGCTGGCAGCAGGGAACCACCAGGGCTGTGCCATCAGGTTGGTCACTGCAAACGCTTCCAGAGCTGTTCGGATGAAGATGTTCAGAGGGTCTTTACCTTCCTGTATAATGCAATATCTGAGAGCAGATCATTTCCCTTGGTAGTTTACTGAGGTTCTGCAAAAGCACCTTTTCACGGGGCCAAGACACTAGAGCAACCTCTTACTGAAACATGTTTCATGCCGAGCACTTTACAGCCTCATTTGCACAGCTTAGCCTGTTGTTGCTGTAAATTTTGGAATAACTTGTCAGGCTCTGGACACCTGGGATAAATGTGGGAACCTTTAGATATGTTTATATATCTCATCCATAAACCATTTGCTAAAAAAAAAACACCCTCAAACCCCAAAACCATCATAAATATTTTGTTTGTACAGAGAATGTATGAAGTAGATGTGGTTCTTAGGGACACGGTTTGGTAGTGGGCTTGGTATTGTTATATTAATGATTGGACTAGATGATCCTAAGGGTCTTTTCCAACCTAAATTATTCTGTTTCCCTAAATAATCCTCTCTAGTGGACCAGAGAACTTGTTGGACTGTCAACACAGTTTCCTAACACATGTGAGATTTTTGATATCTTCAGTTTGGAACTGACCCAAACTCAAAAAAAATGCAACTTTTTAAATTCTAAGGACCAGTGGCAGTAATACAAATTGTCCAACACAACACAACACTCTCAGCTTTATTTTGGGAAGCACAGGCAAGCAGTGTTAGACTGCCTGGAATGTCATTTGGGGCAGTGGGAAGCAAAACAACATCATCACCTCTATTTAAATAGTGCTATTGCAACATCTGAAAATAGGAAGCACTATGAAGATTGCTGGTGTCCAGCATGCAAATGCTGATGCCCAAGGTTATCTTTGTGCCTGTGAGCAGTGACTGGGTGGTGTGGAGGGGATGATGTCCCACAGGCAGCTGCAGGAGCAGCGCAGGGAGCTCCAGCCAGCCGGCTGACGCCAGAAGGAGTGAAAGCACACGTGAAAATAAATAGCTCATCCAAGTCTCTCTTTATAAATGGAACTGCTCATTGATGTGACCTGCTGGGAAAATCAGAAGGGAAACACGGTGAGAATTGCTGCCATGCCATTACTGTGGAGGGATATTCAGAGATGTAATGATGCCAAACTTCTGTTTCCAAGAAACAGGGCAGTGTGGTGCACAGAAATAAATAACCCCTGGAGCGGTGAGTGCCTCACCTTTGCAGTTCTGCATGGAAAGCAAGTCATCAAATATGCTTGTCTGCCATGAAACTTTCATCTGCTAAAAGAAGGATTGATTGGAGAGTGATTGATTGAAACCAGCTACTTAAAACTAAGTCAGCCAAGGAGACCACTGTTCATCCCCTCCCAGTTCTGTGACACTGTAAGTGCTGGAGAAGCCTCTGGTATAATAAACTGGGGAAATTATGGCAGTCAGGGTAGCTGGAGGCTTGATGAGCATCTCTGAAGGAGCTGTGTGTTGGAATCCATCCCTGGATACCTTCCCCCCACACCCACCAACGTGTTCCTTACACGAGAGTTTCCTCAGGGAAAACAACACCGGAGCAGTATAAGCTGGAATTTGTACAGGTGGAGTCCTGCACACTCAGAGTCAGGAGGTTTGCACCATTTCTGCCAGACAACAGCCTTTCACTGCACTGCAAAGGGACCAGAATGAGGGCAAGGAACCAACCCCCACATCCAGAGGATCCAGTCACCACGGGGAACAAACCATTTTTCCTTTCCCAGTGTATCCCAAGACTCCTTGAAATGAAATGCACAACATCTAATCTACTGTCTCTCCTTTACTGTATCGTCTGAATAGGCTTAAACATCATAAATGCAAATTACAAGCTCCAAATTACATGGCTACAAGGTAATAAAGAGAAGAAAAACATAGAATGTGCTTCTTATGCTGGTACAGCCAGCATAGCAGCACTGGCCATCCACATTTCCTTGGAACATTCCTTACCTGAATCACAACCCCAGTGGAACGGTACCATTGTTAGCGGAATTTTCAAAATTCCAGTAATTACCGACCTGGATCGTGCCCAGGATGGAAATTCAGATACCCTACACCAAGCACAGTCTGAATGTTGCCATCTCGGATCTATAATTGACTACTGCAGTTGTAATAAATTCTGCTGACTCCCTTTGTAAATGTTGAATTAGTCAATGATTAAATTGGCTGCTAAAATCTTGTGATCCACCTTAAAACTGTGAATAAACCTCAGGCTGCTGGTGCTTCAGAAGCCGTGTAAAAATTCCATCTGTGCTGAACTGCTACTTTTACAACATCATGTTAAGATCACCGTTTGCTGATACGTTGGATGGTGGCTCTTCAGGTGATCCTAATTAATTACATGTGTAATCCTTAGGATATAAACCATTGATTAAGTCTGAGATGAAGATGGGACCTAGCAGCACCTAAGTTCTATCAGGAGTTTGACAAGCAAGGCGGGGTCTACTCTGAACCTCACGATTCAACAGAAGGGTCCACTTTATCCTTTTGCATTTTTGATCTCTGTGTAAATAATTTTGCCTCGATTCTAACTCTGTTTTCCTTTGGATGTTCCATCCATGTAGTAATAGAGTGAATCTTGACACTGAACTTTGTTAAATCTCACTTTACAAGTTCATAAGAAACATAATAGCTTTGATGGTGATTCTTTAACGACCTAAGCCACTCACTGACAACCCCATCAAGCTCAAAAACTGAACCCAAGCAATCATGAAGGTGTCACCAAGGGATTTTCAAGGAAACAATGCCCAAAAGAGAGAGTGAGTTGTGTTGCCTTCCAACTCTAAAAAAAAGTATTTCTTGGTTTAAATCACTTCAGACTGAATTTACAATGTCATTCACTCAGCAATTCAGTGAAATTACACATGCATTAAATTCTCAAAAGCATTTTATGCCATCTGTTTGGGATAGTTAGAGTGAACATATTTAGGGGATGAAATTAGTAATTATAAGAGGAGAAAATTAACATATTGGACTAATTAACAGCATCTTCTGGAAAAGAAACAGGGAAAATAACCAATTACAAAACTTAATGTTTACTGTTCTCCCAGCTAAATAAAGACTGTTCAATATGGCTCTCCTTGGGTTTCTTGACTTGGGTTTTTTTTCCCCTTCTAAAATATGATATCTGCACTGTGCTAAGGAACAGGAGCCAGAGAAAAGACTCAGGCATTGCAGGCTCTGTGGTCTGCTCCCATCCATCCACTGATGGATCCATTGCTGAATGGAGCAATGTTCACACACCAAAGTGTGTGAACATCACGTAACAACATCCTTGTTGTTGTGAGGGCTCAAAATGAAGGATGCTCACAGCTCACCTCATTTTGGACACTGAAAGATTAAAGCAGAATTAATCACTGGAGCTCGTTATCCTTGGATCCCACTAAAGAAAAGGCATTTAATTTCTGCTCCATCTTCGGTCTTTGGACTCTCAACTGTAGCAATCAGAACTTCATTGACAAGAGAGAGCGGATCAGTATGTGGCAGAGCTCCAGGTTTGATGAGATGTCTCATAGCTGAGCAGTCCAGACTGTTTTGAAGACCCAGTTGTCATGGGACACAAAAAGAACACGTGGTGGACAGAAGAGCCACGTTCCTGTTGATGATCCACCACGCTGAGAGAAGAACATTTACCTGTGCTAAGCAAAAAAATGAAGTTTTGTCTCTAGTATGTCCCAAAGTTCACCTCATGCTTATGCCTGAGTCTGGGCTTACGTCCAGCTGGTCTGACCACTGGCTTTTACAATATGTATATACTGTATGTGTAACCCCATTCTCAGAGCAGGGGACAGATCACAGGGTTTTGAAGCACCAGGGGAAGGTATGTTCTAGAAAAGCTGCAGGTTGGACTGTATCTATATAAGAACTGGATTGTCTCTGTATAAAAATCGAGTTTCATTAATTTCAGAGCACTGCTTTACCCCTGATCACTGACACTTTATAATGATAGTGGAATAGAGGAGAGGCTTCTGTGGCTTCCCTTTTCCTATTAAAATGCTGCTCTTGTAACCACACTCTGCCTGAAAAGATATCCTGTGTTTATGCATCATTTAAACAACCCAGAAAATTATTTTTTGTCAACAGCTGAGAAATCAATTGTTTGCTGACTTCTGAGACAGCCTGATGTGGAATCTGTTTTTTTCTGCAATAGAAGCTCTGCACAAGGAAAAATACATTATGAATAAGGGGCAAGTTTTACAGTAATGTTTACAAAAGCATTCAAAAGGCAAAGAACACCTGAAAGAAAGGTCCAAACACAGAACCTCATCTATCTCCCCTTTGTTTCCTGCTACAGAATGGTCATTAAAATTTATATAAACAAACATGCTTCATGAGGCAGAGTTCCTCCCTGGAACTCAATGGCACAAGCTGCAGACCTTGGGCCAGATTCATAAGGCAGGTCAACACACCCATTTATATGTAAATGAAGAGGCAGTTAAGCACAACTTTCACACTCAAGTCTGATCAGCTTGTCTAGATCAGCTTATTGTCCTTAAGGAAATGATACAGTCAGAGTAAACCACTATTGATCTGGTATATCAGACAGAAAGGTTTTTTCCTTCCCTGAGCCTCATTTCCTCTGTCATTTCTCAGGGCTGGAGAACTGACTGAGTGATAATACCTAGATTATTTTTAAACTCCTCCCTCCATGAAGATTTACGAGGGGGAAAGAGAAGTGAAGGGGAAAGAAAGAAACAACTTCACAACTTTTCCCCCAGTAGCATCACTCCTTGCAGCACAGCCCCCCCAGGTCATGCTGCAGAGGAGTGGCTCTGAGAGTGCTCCTCCCACTTCTGAAGCAAAGCTGGGTCCAGTTTCACATCTCTCACAGCATCACTTTCCTGCTGTATGAGATGTGTATTTTGGTGTTCTTCAGCCAAGAGTCAAGTGCTTTGCCCTGCTTTCAAAAACTGGTCGGGATGCAGACACTTCAACTGTTCTAACCTTCCACTATCATATCAGTCAGCAAGTATTGCTAATCCAACAGATTAAATTATGAGAAAGGGCTGTCACTGTGAGTTCCCTGGAGTGTGTACAATCCCAAGTTTCCTTTCTGTGTCACATCACTGTTCATTGTCGCCAGTGAACACCCAAGACCGGAGGCACTATGTTTCTCTCAGCAGGAAAAGATGTTCCCGGAGCAAGGACACTTTGAAAACAGATCCTCCAGTAACAAGAAGCCAATAAGAAATGAAGCCAAAAAGAAATGAAATACCTGTGACATTGGTGCGGGCTGACAAAGCCTCACAGTACTTTTCCAGCAGAACAGACAAGGGCAGGTTCACAGAAGATTCACAGTGGAGAACTATCTGGATGAAGAGACAGAAATAAACCAAACAGTAAATAAGAAGCAGAGAACAGGCTTTCTCATCCATGAGGACAACGATCCCCAGCACTTCCATAGCAGCTCCCATTCATAGCTGGGTCAGGTACAGACATCCCATCATGACAGAGAAGGTTTGTGGTTATACTTGCTTAGCTCCAGGACATCACATGGAATTCACCTGCATAAATGTAGGCATCTACAAATGAACCACCTGTTCTGGACCTCTTCTTGTGGGAGCTGCTCAAAACCATTAACAAACCTCAGGGTCCAGTTTTTGCCTCACCTTAAAGCAGATGCCTCAAAGAGTGCAGATGAATCACCTCCCATCAAAGATCATGTGTAGAATTTTTTTCCAACTAACTTTTAATGGTTACATGGGTGCTAAAGATCCTTCCACATTCAAGAGATAAAGCAACTGGAAAAGGGCAATTCAGAGGGCTTGAGGAAAGTGGTTACATAGAATAAATAGGATGAAAAGGCATCCCTATAAGGTGATTCTTGGTTCCTTTTACACAGGAAAATAGACATGAATTTCTGACCCTCAGAATTCAGAGTGCTGAGCCCCCCACTGAGGGAAAATGCTAGTGAGAAAGAACAGCAGTTTCAACAAGGGCACCTCAAGAAAGCCGCAGGTTCAGTACAGGATAATAATACATCCCCAAGTAAATTTTAGGAAATACATATGTAGAGTTGAAATCAAGGGGTATATCATAATCTTCGCTCCCAAAATTAAATTACTGAAGTGCCCAGTGCAGACAGAGGAGAGAAGCCCCCAGAACTGTACATGTCAACACAGAGCTGAGCTGAGATCCTGCTCGGAGGAAGAGAAGCTCTTGAAAAGCCCTTTAAGAAAGGCAGAACTAAATGTGGTGAGAAAATTCAGGAGTGAGACATCAGAGACAGAAACTTCCACTTTCAGAATATGAAACACAACCTATTTCTGAGAGGATATAAAGCTGTGGTAACGCACCAAAAAAATGCCTTTGCTTTCTGTTTACGCACACAATGACTCCAACACAACAGAGGCAGCTTTTTACTCAGGGAAACGACCCTACTCCTTCAATGATGATGTTACATTTCAGCGCTCTGAGATGTGTTAAGTGATTGCAGAACCCTTTTCATGTCACTGAATTCCTTGTCACTTAACGGGAAGGGGGGTCATGACAATAGAATCCATCAGCAATGTTGGTCTCTAAAGAACAACTATTCTCTGAACGACATCATTTCTACCTATTTCTCACTTTGCTGTCATTTTACAGAATAGGAAGCCTTGACATACAAACAAAAAGCCTTTCTCAGGCTTCATTCTTTTCACATAAACACCATGAAGCTGCTGTTTCTCCTTCAGGGAGAGTCAAATCCCGCTTCCCATAGCACAGCCTCCCAGGGTACCGACCGTGCACGGCCAGGTCAAGGAGACGGAGAAAGGCTGCTCTGCATCCAGGATGGATTCCGTCCTAAAAGCACAGAGCTCCAGCCCAGCCTGCCAGAAAGCAAACTCTGTAGTGGTCATGTCTCATGTCAGACCCAGACAAGTGAGCTGGCACAGCAGAGGCATCCCCTCCCTTCCAGCCCTCCACCCCCTGCCACCTCACAGGCCAAAGCACTGTCCGACTTCAAAGAAGAAACTCGAGACATCTCCGTGTACTGTAAATACGCTGCATGTCCAGCTGTCCCCTCCCTAAGATGATGGGAAAGAGCAGACAGAGGTCAGGCCCAGCACAGCATGGGGAGGAGGAACAAGAAAGGTTAAATGTCACATTCGCTTCAGGGTCAGTTTAGGTTAATTTGGCTGGAGGGGAAAGCGCCTTCCACAGATTATGTTACTTTTGGTTTCATTTTCTCCCCTCTAGCCACGGTGAACAGCTTTGTCCTGTGTGAAACTTTTTTTTTTTAAGTTGTATTTAAAGCAGACAAGCCCCAAAAGACTAAAAATCTCTCTTAATAAAGAACAGGGGGAAAAAAAAAAAGTGAAACATTTCACTAATGTAGGATAAGTACTTGGGCCTGTGGCTGTGTATCTATTTTGAAATTATACTTTGAAATATTGAAATAATTGCTTCACTAATGCACTACCTTACTGAAACACTGTTTCTCCTATGACAGCTATTCCAAGACTTCTTCCCACCAAATCCATTCTGTGTTGTCGTGCAGATTTACCTTAAACATGCACAGAAATTTTTATCTTCATTTCTCTGAGCCACCGTGGACTTTTCTGAACAGAAATAACGTGCAGAGCCGAAGACTGAGGTGGAAACGAGTCCTTTATTTTCCAAAACGCAGGCACCAACTAAGAGTCTGCAGTTAGGCCAGCTCTCAGTCTACATAACAGCACATGAAGCCTTTGGTCAACTTCCCACTGACATCTGAGGGGAGTTTCAGAAGAGGAGTGGATGGATTGTCCTAGTGTGTCACTGCCTCTCTCGTGGTGGTTTCCTTAGACCCTTCCACTTGGCCATGGTCACTGGCCATTGTCCATCAATGAAAGATCTTCATGTCTGTCAGAGAGCATGAAACTACGAGACACCATCAGAGGAACCCACCATGAAACCACCCCTAGAGGAGGGAAGGGCAGATGAAAACGGCAACAACGAAAGAGAGAGGAACATCTTGCTATGGCACATTGTTAGAAGTGCCAGGACGCTCACAGCATGCACTCCTCCTCCAAATAAAGGGCTCCGCTCCTGCAAACATTTATTTATGCAGAATTGGTTCTCTGTCACACAAGTACTCTCACAAATTACTGACAGGGGGTCATAAAAACACATGTGAGACATTAGATGTGTAACAGGCCCCAGTGGATCCGTACAGCGAGCTCTGGGCATAAACAAATATCAGACCCATCCCAGTGCTGCCTCCTCACAGTTCCTACCAGAATTTGTGGTTTTTCCATGCAGACTACAGGGGACTTGCAATTTCATTGTGAAAAGAATTAACAGAGAGTAGTCCTGGTTTGAAATATTATTGAGTTCCACTGCGTTGCAATTTAGACATATAAAAGACATATATACAGTGCTGCTGTAAAATTCACCTGCATGGGAGAGGTTGTTTTCTTCTCTCAAACGTGTAAGAAATGACTGCATTAATATAAATAAAGCCCCAGTGCTATGGACAGGATCCAAAAATGTCTGTATAGGCTTGGGGTTACCACAGACACAGAGTGGAAGATCTTGTACATTTAAATATCTAACAGTAAATAGCACAGTGGATGAAATCAGGATGACTGAAAGCTGAAGGAGAGAACTCCAGTGGAAAAGGATGACACACAACATTCCTTGCCAAGATGGAGGTAAGCTCAGACACAGTGAATGCTGCCAAACATGGACAGATGCATATGCTCCACTTTCCCATTCTCACACAAGAATTCCCAGATGCCATGTTCCAGTTGCCTAATAAAAGCCAGTTGTTAGGCCTCCTTGTGAAACATCTGCTCGTGGCCTGCTGAGCAAAAAGCAGAGGTGTTGACATCTGAGACAGCCTCAAAGTAACAGAGCAAATACTCTCCCTTTAAAAAAAAAATAAAATAAATTGTTTCTAGTATTTATAAGGTCCCAGAGAAAACCATCCCACAGAACTACAGCAGCATCTCTAATCAGAAAGCCACTCACAGAAAAGTGGGATTTGTATTAAATAGCTCAGACTTCAAAACAGAGAGAGCAACAGCTGAGCTGATCACCCAGGAGGATTTCCTTTGCAGTGCAGGAGGAGAAGTAGGAAGGATTTTTTCAGATGCAACTCACCTGTTGTAATTTAAATCTTTAAGCTGAAATTTCCTCCACTGACTGCATTAGCTGGGTCTCACCCACGAGAAGGACAGAGTCACTTGGGAGAATCTTTCCTAAATTTTCTTTAGACACTCCATGCAAAAGGAGAGGTAAAAACATTCTCGGAGGTGATGGCTACAGGAGACAGGAGCACATCCCCATCTTACAAAATTACCTGGAGCATTACTGTTGTCTTCCTTTTACTGAGCAAGATGAAGTGACCTCCCATCATCAAACAATTTTGTAGTTATCAACTACAAAACGTGCTCAGTCCACAGCTGACAAGAGAAGGACCCATCTCATGCCTCTGTTGGCCACCCAGAAGCAAAGTTTCAGTCTAAACTATCCACCTGTGCTCTTTATAAAGTCAAAACACTTTTCCTTTCTGAGTAGACACCTCTGGTAACGGCATGACAAAACCCACACCCCATTTGAATACAGGTGGGCAGTTTCCAGGACAGGTGGGCACCTGGCAACTTCTACAGGGGTTCCTGCCATCACCAGTATTGTGGATGAAAACAGATGCTTTGGGAAAAAAATCAGGTATTCCATGGAATACAATCACAAGAAGTGCCAATGTTCGTTCATCTGAGCAGCTCTTTCCCTCCAAGAGATGGAAACACATAGGAGAGAATGAGGAAAGATGGAATATTTGCTGACTATTAATCACCTGAAGGAATATGCACAACCAGGGAGAGTGAAAAATGCTACTTCAGGAGAAAAAACAGAGATTACCACAGGGGAGGAGGGGGAATTCATCTTTACTGTTGCCAGAAGGGATTCATATTCCCTGTTGTGTGGTTATTTCACACACGAGGTGTATATAAAATTATTCAAAGACAGTGACAACCGGGCCAGAGTGGCCAAAATACTTGTCTTTTTGAAGAAGCAAAAGATGTTTTTTTGGCCTTTCTCAGCTCAGTCATTTAAAACTGCTTGTGCAGCAGCATTTGGCAGCATACAATTGTTTGGTTCTGCTTCACCAGAAGATTAATTTCCATTTGTGATAGAAACTCTAATTACAAGTTTTCACAGGAACCTGCAACCTGAAGCCTGAGACAGCTGAGGTTACAGTAAAAGGAAGAACTCTGGGAACAGCTCAAGAAGAACAGTCTCCTTTTCAAGTCATCCTTCAGGTCTTTCAACTCCCTGTCATTACTCACCTCTAAGTTAATCCAAGCAGATAGATAAAATAGTGCTACCAGCTACAGAACCCCAAATGCTCCAGGAGACACTGCTCTATGATCTTAGAGGCCAGATGTATTCTGCAGCTCTTCCAGGAAGCCTGGAAAAAGAAACTGTAAGTCTGCATGGAATGGGAATTAGGACCCCAGTTCAATAAAGCAACTGAACACATGCTCAGTTCTAAGCGTGAAATTAAATTAATCCTATTCAAAAACAAATTAAAAAAAAAAAATCCCTCCAGCATCTGCTGCACTGAGCCCACCACTGAACTTCACTGCTGTCTTTGAAACTTGGAGAGCTGCTCCATTAAGCATCTGCCCACGTGCTCTGCTGAACAAGGGTGTAGAGGGGAGTTCCTTCATCCACTGAAGGGATCTTCGGAGTCATGAAACATAAAGCAAGACTGTTTAAAGCCACCCATGGGCTGGACTTGTCCAACCAAGCTGTCCTGCCCTTTCAAAGCCACGGGAGATGTGTAAAAACAGGAGCAGAACAGCATTTGAATCACAGGCTACAGCTCTCTTCAAAATAATATTGCTTAGTGGAAAGCTTTTTCAATCTCCCATCCCTGAAGAGTTTTTTAATTCATCCCCCACGTCTGTGGATATCATACCCAGAAACTGGAAGGAGAGCCAGCACTCCTGACTTAATGTCTTCCCTTTTCCTAGATCTTCACACCAAACCCATGACTAATTCTTCTCCACTCTTTCCACCCCATTCCCATTATTCTGAATCCCCTCAGCAGCTCCAATGTGATTCACCTCACCCACACACTTCAGAAGGCATTGCTTCAGGCTCACTCACACCCTGAGGAAGAAGGAAGAGCTATCAAGGAACAACCCATTGCTTCTGCTTCAAACACATCTTTAGGAGAAGATAACTTATGCACTGGAGACAAAACACACAGGGAATCCAGAGGTTAATCTCAAGTTTAAAAGTCATATTTACCCAAATTAACCTCAGCTACCTCTTATCTACCTGAAGAGCCTCAAAGGATCCACTGTCATCACACTGTCACTACCCTTCCAGGCCTCCCTTCACAGGCTCTCCCACTTCTAGCTCAACAGATGTCAGCTCCTAATCTTTGTTTTTCAGGTCTCTGCCAGCATGCTCCTGCCTAAAAAAGGGTAAAAATCCATCTCCCATGCTTTAGGTTTTAACCAGCTACTGACATCTGCTCAGCTTTCCATGGAATGTCGAAAATTATACCTTTGTATCCTTCCTTTAACCCAAAATTTCGTGGTAGTTCAGTGTCACCTCACTGGCTCATTTTTAATTCTCTTTCTCTCCATCCATTCCTTTTTCCTTAAATTGCTAACTCTTGGGCTGGAGCCCACCTTTAGAGACTCGAAAAACGCGTATCACAGGGAAATTTAACTCCAAGACTGGAACAAGAGGAGGTCTAACAACTACCTGAAGGGGAATTACGAAGGAGTCAGACTCCTGTCAGGAGCTGACAGCAGAAAGACAAGACAGGCATCACTCACAAGCTGAAGTGAGGGAAAATCTCACAGAACATAAAGGAAAAAAAATATGCACCATGACAACCACTGAGCACTGGGGGGAAAAAAAAAAAGGTTCAGAGATGTTGTGAAAGCTCCATCTTTGCAAATTTTCACAACTGAACTGGATGAGCATGATGTGGGTTTGGAATCAGCCCTGCACACATTGTTTTGCCATTCCCTGGTTCTAGAATCTACGGTCCCCATGGTAAAAAGAATCATAGGTAACAATTACTCCCCAAGCCTTTTGTTTTGACAATGCAGTAATTACCATCTTACAATCTGTGTCTTAAAGAATAATCAGCAATCTGGAGGCTTTGAGGGTTTTTTCACTCATGTTTCTAATATTTTGGACTCTGTTCACATAATAATAATTGAAATATTTTGCCAAATAATATGAAAAGACATTTAAAAATTATTTTTATATTCAAAGATAGAATTTTCTTTTATTCTGTCTGACAGAAAGAAACACTGAAGGTCTGACCAGGCTTCAAAATATTCATAAAGACACTTGTTTTGATAAAATAAGGCGTTTTTACACCTTGGAAGGTGTCTTAAGTTCGAGATGGACTAAATAGCTGATCTCACAGCAGGAAGGACTTGAGGCAGGATGAGGAAAAACCCTCACTGCTTCTGATGAGGAGCACCCCTGGTCAAAATTCTTTCCTGTGCTCTGGGACATCGTTCTTGTCAGCCAGAGGGATAACCTTGGCCTTCTTCTCTGCTTTGAAAGACTCAGTTGATAACAGGAGGAGTTATCAGATGGATATATATCTATAACAGATTCCCCCAAAACGAGGGAGGAGTGGGAGCAGAGCACTCTTTGAAGTATTCCAGGGGCTGGAACAGAGAAAGCAGCAAGGTGACAGCAGTGATGGCCACCCTGCAAAGTGCAGCCCCTGGTGCTGCCTCTGCTGGCAGGGCCTCCTGAAACCCAAGCTGTGTCTGGGCTGGGGGAGTTTGCCACTGCCACTCAAAGGGAATCGATACTTTAGTCCCTGCCTGGCCAAGCCGCCCGCAGAGCCTGGCTGGCAGCCCCATGGCCAGCCTGCTCCCACACATCAGCACACTTCCTTTCCTTCACTTTTGCCCTCTTTCCTCCTTCCTTGTCAATGGAAAAGTTGCCTTTGCGAGAGGACATCACTCCCAAAACTATGGCAAGCGCAGAGACGGCAGCACTCAACAAGCCTCCTGCATCCCAGGAACCTGGGGAACAGCAAGAGAGATCATCCCACGGCCCTCAGATTGGCTCCTTTCCAGCCCTCTGGCACTTCAGCTACTATTACCAGGGCAAGGGTTTAGCATTGCAGCGAGGACAGCTAATGTATTTTAATCTCCATCTGCACTGCTCACTATTTACTTTCCCGGCACACACGCCCCAGAGTGGACAATTACTCAGCCAGGATTATGCAAAAGTTTACAGGGCTTTAACTAGTTTCATTTTCTTGCAGCTCTGCTGAAGAAGTACTTCTGAGCTCTTGAATTACTAAGTGGATTTTCTCTCTTATTCAGTGAAAATACACCGTGTATCTGCACAAACACAGGCCGTGTAATTGGTCATTCCAGGAGAAGGACACTTTCCAAGTTCTCCACCCATGGAGCTCCACAGTGGAGCTGTCAGGCTGGGGAACAAGACCTGCACAGGCAGGAGCAGCACATTCCCAGCACCTGATTCCCAGTGTGGGCTCCCTTGTCCAGCAGTGGAGCGACTCCTGAGCCAGAGACCAGGGTGGGATGTTGAAATCCATCTCTCCTCTGTCCCTCCCACAGCCCTTCCCAAACGGACCAAGCCTTTGTCAAGATCCAGCAGAACATGTGCCTGGGAGAGCCAAGCCAGATGATCCCAGACCCAGAGGACTGAGCAGCACTTCCAACAGCTTTGACATGTTACAAGTCAAAGAGCATCGCAGGAAGCATTGAACAAATATCCCCACACTGGCAACAGAAACTGGAAATGAAATGTATTTGGACATGTCTGATGAAATTCAAGCAGACATTCCTCTGAAGGACAGTGCTGTTTGCTGACTGATCACAATGCTATTTTCCATTTGTCTTCTTTTGTAACAAGGGCCACAACCAAACTTATCCAGCTCCTCAGAGAAGAAAAACACATAAAGCTCTTTAGCCAACATTTGCCAGCTTAAATCAATTACAGCTATTTTCAAAGCTATTAAGATTTTTAAAAATTATTAGCAGTAAAAGAAAGTCATTCTGTATAAAGAAATAAAGCAAACCACCAGGAAGTGTTTAGTTTTTATGAATAGATAAGGAAGGAAACACAACGTTTATGCAGTGCTGTGACACAAGTTATTGTGAATCTACAGGAGGCAGGGAGGGGCCAGTGGCTCGCTGGACAGCTCCAGTTTTGCATCCAACAATTCATGTTTGCACTTTAAGGGAGAGCAGACTACAATTGGGATTAAAATTGGTGTGGATTACAAGAAATAAAGACATGGACGTGATGAAGATCTGCTCTACCTGTTTCAATTTATAGACATGGTGTGGAAGAAGAAATTCCCACAGAAATGTCATTTAGTGGATAAATTTTTAATCTAAAGTAAATCAGCTTTCCCCCTAAGTCTCCTTTTTGGGTTTGCAGTGCTGCAAATCCGAGAGTGAGATAAACTAAAAGGGAACAGATTCAGCAGTGTGTGCAGCCTGTTGTTACCACCCACATTTCCTCACCTCCCCCTCTCCCCAAAAATAAAATCTGCAGAACCATTAAAAGAATCTATAAATGTGCAAATGTTTGTTCTAATACAGTATTTTTAAAATATTTGCTTTACTAATATATGGGTTAAAATTAAAATAAAACAGAAAACAGCAAAAGGATTCCTTAAAAAGTTCCTATTATCCACTACCCTGTTTTTCTCATGGTGAATCCCTCAGATCAGCACATCACCAGCAGGATCCCACAGTAATCCCTGACACAAAGCAAGCTGATTGCCAGATTCAAAGCAAGGAAGAGTTTGCCTGAGAGGAAAATACTTCCCTCAGGCACTCGTGGAGAGTGTGAGGAATGGCAGCGCAGCACACTCCATCTAAGCTAATAAATCAAGCAGTGCAAAGGTCTGTTTTAAGTACTTAATCATTCACACTGTTAAATTTTTAGAATGGTTCCTGCCACATTTGTGCCCCAAGCAATCACAGGGGTATCTCCAACAGCTCCCGGGAACGATCCGGGAGTTCGGCTGCACCGTGGACCATCTCCCCAGGCACTGTGAACAGCATCTCCCTGTTTTAGAAGCTGAAGGAGCTTAACCACAAGGGCACCCTCTGGCACTTGGCCTGAAGGCTGGAGAGCTGTCCTGAAAATCTGAATGTACCAGTGTAGTGAGAAGTTATGATGCTGACACTAAAAAGTCTGCACCTGATTTCTTCTTCCTGCACCTCCTCCTTCCTCCACCAGCTTCAGCAGGGCAGGCACAGCCATGCTCTGATTTGGAATATGAAGGTCACAGAGTTTAGAGGACTTCATCATTATTTCTCCTCTGCTCTGGACAGAATAATAATATGTAAGCAGATGCCTTATATGACCAAAAGCAAAAGCTGTTTTCTTGCTGGCTAAAGGCAGCTCGAATACCATCATGAAGTGTTTCGTGGCAAAAGGACCAGTCAGACACAACAGCACACAACTGCCTCCCTCAAACATCCAGCAATTGCCTCGAGATGGCTACAGATTTAAACCAGCCAAAGTCCTACACCAGCAAAGGCTTCTCCTGATGAGTGAGATGTTTATGCTGCATTAATTCACAACAGGGCTGAATTTTGGCAGTCTCAGACCAGGAATATTATTTAACTTGTCACCACTGGCTGATACACTCACACTGCCTGGGCTGTTTTAACAATTTCAGGAGAGCATGTGAATTATAGTGAGCTTTGCTTTTGGTTATGATCAATAATCCCCCTCTCCAAATTATGTGAACTTAGCAAGGACTTTATATCAAAATGTCGAAAAGATTAATTTGCTTTAGGGTTTGTTTGTTTGGCTTCCACATTAAAGTAAATGTATTTTGCAGTGTGTCATGTGTAGAGAACCCCTTTAAGAGAACATAAATCTCAGTGCAAGTCTTCACCCTTTTGCTGACCAGCCCTGTGAAATCTGTCAGGTCATTTTCACCAGCATTTCCATGTGGCAGATCTAATTCTGTGCTAGAAAACTGCCTCATCTCGTGGGCGTTGCAAAGCTGCAGTTCCCATAAAACACAATTGCTTGGCTGCTGTGAAAACTTAAACTCCCTTAATTGGGTAAGGGCCTGCTCCCACAAGCAGCTATTCCTTTTCTCAAATCCACAAATGGGAATAAAGTCACTGACTTCGAGTCCACTTTCGAGTGTTTTCAAGTTAAACAAGAACTTAAGAGCTTTGGATTCGAGCCAAGAGTTTCAAAACATTGCTCTTAAGCTTCTTGGTGCTAAGTTTCATCCAGCTGTAAGGCAGAGACACGGATTCACCGACTCCATTCACGGATGAAAGCACTCCCCAAAAGAGCAGCAAAAGCTTTTGCTACAGCTGGAGCAGCCGGAGCTGTTCTGTAGGTGAGGCTGAAGATCAAATTCCAACAGGTTATTTCCCTGACAGGTGTACACCTGAATCCCCCTAAGATTCCCTAAGTATCACACATCCAAACAATCTCCTCTATAAAAGCAAATGGAATATATTCAGAGCACTCACATCTCTCAGACTAACCACACTTCAGGGAAACTTGATGTATTGATTGCTAATTTATTTGTTTCTTTTTGGTTTTTTTTTTCCTTTTCTTTCTTTTGAGGCAGCAGTTTTGTTTTAAAGCAGCACCATAACGACCAAAATGTACAGAAATAATTCAAATGCAAAGTTGCAGCGGAACTGGAAAACTGTCCATATATTATATCCACAAAGAAAGCACATGCCATTTTTTGATTCATTGAGAAAAAATTAGTCTGCCTAAATACTCAGTACCTGAGTACTTTTGACAACCTCATTGGCAAGTCTCCCTCTCTAAACACAAACTGAGATATTTGTATGGACCAAAGTAAGTCAATAAAGGGAAAGCACAACCTGGAAGAGGGAAAGGACTACGGAACAAAGTTTAGGAAAAAATGGTTTGGGATTGAAAACATCAATGTGTAGACGCCACTGTGATCCCATGTGCACTGATCTCTGACTAGGAAAGAAACCACACTGGAAAGTATTCTCCTTAAAGCCACCACAATGATTTTAAGATTAAATTGTTGCTCTTCAGATTAAATTGTGGCTTCTCTTTGAAGCCTGCTGCCTTTCCTGACCTGGCTTTTCTCTATCTTTCTTTGTCAATTAGAGGGGAGAAAAACAAATAAAACCACAAACAAACAAAAACCCCAAACAAGCCAAACCTAAAACAAAACAAAATTGAAGATAATTCAGGAAATAGAACAGATTTTCTTTCTTTATCCAAGGAAATGTTAAAGATAGGCCAATTACTTTGCGGTTCAGAAGGGACACTGTCACTTTTTTAATGCTGTGGGAACAGCCTTTACAAATCCTGCACAGGATCGGTGTTCGTCCTGCTTAATCCCTCACGTTTGCTTTGCAAGTCTGACTTAACACACTTGAACTATCGCTCAAAGCAAACAAGCCAGCAAAGCACTCAGCCTGACTTCAGAGTGTGGGCTGGGAAAACTGTTTTAAGTCCAGCCTGACACAGGCCAGTCTTATCTCCACCTCACCTCAGCATCACCCAGGGGGACGCTTGGGATGAAGAAGGACCAGGCGGAAAACCTTCCCGTGCATTTGGCTGGGGAGAAACTCGCAGCAAACGCTTGGATGGATGCGTGGGCTGAGCCCTGCCCTTCGCCACGCCAGCTGCTGAGCCCTGCTTGAGCACATGCTGCGAGAGGCACCAGGGCGAGGGGACGGGGACAACGGGCACCAGCCAGGGAACCGGGAGATGGAGGGAAAACCCATCCCCTCCTGGGCAGGGAGCGGGCTCCCTGTGCTGGGACTTCTTCTGGCGACGAAAGGGGTCAGGGAGGCGGCTGCTCCACAGGGAAAGGGACACTAAGAAGGGCTGTGGTCGAGCCCCGGGGCTCTGAGCGGACCCAGAGCCGAGCGGCCACGGGCAGAGGGTGTTCCTGCGCCCCTTCCCGAGCGCACCTGTGATGGAGCAGGGAATGGCCAGCGGGACGGATCCCTGGGCACCCGGGACGGGCAGCTCCTGCCGGGGAGCCCGTGCGGGGGTGTCTCCGAGCCCGGGCACCGCAGAACCTGCGGGGCAGCGAGTGACAGCCTCCCGACGGACCCCGGGGCAGCCCCGGTGTGTTCCCCGCGGTCGCGGGGCGTCCCCCTCCCTCCTTCCCTCCTTCCTTCCCTCCTTCCCTTCCCTGCCCCTGTCCCTGTCCCCTGCCCCCCGCCCCTCTCCCGTGCTCGGCACTTACGGGCAGGAGCAGGAGCGCGGCGGCGGCCGCTGCCGGGAGGCTGCGCTGCGGTGCCCGCCCGGCCATGGGGGGCTCGGGGGTGTCCCCGGGGCTCAGCCCGAGCCTCGGAGCTGTCCCGGCTCTGCCATCACCTCCCCCGGCTGCTGCCCTTGACCCCTGCCCGCCGTCCAGGAGCCAAGCGCGGCGCCGGCGGCGCGTCCCAGGGCAAACCCCCGGGAGGGAGGGTGGGAAGGAGGGAGAGAGGGGGGAGCGAGCCCGCCCTCCGCCCAGGATGCCTCGGGGATGGAGCCGGCGGGGGGCACCCCCGGGAAAGGGAGACCCTCACAGCCTCCAGGAGCGAGGGGGACGTTCCTCTCCCCCTGCACTGAGCGCAAGAGGGATTCCCCTCTCCGTCAGGCACCGGGTCCTGCCCACAGTCCTCCAGAAGCAGCGGCGTAACCCCCTCCCCAAGCACTAAGTGCGGTGGGCATCCTTTCCCCCAAGCACTAAATGCAATGAGGATGCCTTCCACACAAGCCTCCTCCACCCTCCTCTATCTCAGGATAGATTCCACTGCCTCAAACTTCCCAGGCACAGGAGGATTCCCCCTGCCCAGGCTCTGGGTGCAATGGGGGACCTCTTTACAAAATTAAGTGAAGTGCAGACGCCCCCCACAATCCTCTAGAAGAATTAAAAATCCCATTCAACACCACCCCATCCTGCCAGGCATTAGGTAAAATGTTAACTGCATTGCCCAAAAACTTTCAGGAGCAACAGGTTTGCCTCACAGCTCAGGCACAAAGTGCAATGTGCACAAAGTGCATTAAAGGTGCCTCATTAAAAAAGAGGAAGAGCAGCTTTTTACTTGGGCAGATAGCGACAGGACAAGGGGGATTGGTTTCAAACTAAAAGTGAATAGATTTAGATTCGATATTAGGAAGAAATTCTTCCCTGTGAGGGTGGTGAGGCCCTGGCACAGGTTGCTCAGAGAAGCTGTGGCTGCCCCATCCCTGGAAGTGTCCAAGGCCAGGTTGGATGGGGCTTGGAGCAACCTGGACTAATGGAAGGTGTCCCTGCCCATGGGAGGGAGGTGAAACAAGATGATCTTTAGGGTCGCTTCCAACCCAAGTATTTCTATGATTCTATGACCCCCTACAAGTCTGTTAAGGAAAGAGAGAACCCTCCCTGACACTGTGCAAAGTGAACCACCTGTTGATCCTCCAGAAGCAACAGGACATCCTTCAAGCCCAAGATGCACCCCCGAGGTGTGATGAGGACCTCCACCTCCAAGATAACGAGCAGCAAGACTCCCAGGTTCCTGTATACCCCGGGGCAAAAAGGTTCCAGTTTGTTGGTCACCAAAATCATCAGCACACCTTTCCCACAAAATCTCCAAGCCTGTGGGGCATCTCCTTTGCTATTCCCCAGCTGCAATGGGAAGTCCTTTTTTTATCCTAGCACTGAGTCCTTTAAGATTCCCCAACACTATGTACATCCTTCTAGCCAGGCAACCCAAAAACTATCTGTGTGGCTGTTCCTGGTGCTCTTGGTCTCTGAAACAAGAGCCATTTGTCCTGCTCTTCTCATCTACCAATACTTGCCAGACCAGACCCCTGTGCAAATAAAGGCAAAACGAGGTCACCCCACATCTTCATGCCCACCTGCCCAAGGGACTTCTGGCCCTCTGGTTGCTCCAGGGTGGCTGTTGGTGCCAAGGGAATTGGAGCCTCACAGATTTGGATGCCTGATCCTGTCAGGGCCCATAAGTTCCTGGGTCTAATCGCTCCGTGATCCATCCAACGGGGCCTCTCCATACAATGGATGTGTCTGTGGAATTGTCAGCCTGTGGGCACCAGGCCAAGCCCTGCTCTTCCCAGTGCCAGCAGTGAGCCTAATAAGATTATTTTCTCCTCTGCTCCATCCCATCTGCCCAGAAGAGGGCCAGCTGTGTGTGAATCACAGTCGGTACCTTCCCCCAGCTGCAGCTGGGACTGTCCCCAAAAGCCCAGCCGTGTCCTGAGGCACACAGCCCTCAGCCACAGTTCTGGAGCAGGAGCAGTCATGGCCTGCTCCTTCCCAGCCCAGCTGCTGGATTTCCATGGGGAACAGTGTCATACACTGCCTTTGTAGGCATCTATTGCCAACTGTTTCCTTTCAGGGAGATGGTGCCTTTTCCTCCACAAAATAGTGTCTTCCCACCATCTTCCTCATTTGGCTTTTTTTTAATCAAAATCCACTGGTATACAGGTAATAGTGGCACAGGGGAAAGAGTTCCAACAAATTCTCACAGTTTACAAGAGCTTTACAAGCCTTACTCAGAAGCAGAAATACCTGGACATCTTTCTTTGAGGCCTTGCTGAGTTATTTTGCTTTTTGCCATTGGCTCAGAAAGGTGCTGAGACAGCTTCTGACCATCTCTAAAACACCTTAAAGAAGGATTACCTTCCTGATCCCATGAAGGAATCCCATTTAGTACAGCAAGGAGATGGGCACTTACACACACTAGAAAACTTGAAATCCTCCACTGGCCAAAGTTTTCACAAAGCAACATTATTTTCCTTTTCCTCTGGTTATTCAACAGTTTGAATAGATTTAAATATTTAAGCTTGCCCAGTTTTTCCTCTCCTGTCTGTTGCACACCAACATTTGTTTCCTTTCATTATTAAAAGAAAACAAACCCATATCCCAAAGTTGCATGCCTCCAATTAATATTGGGTTCATAGTTCATGAAAATGCAAAAGGAGGAATAAATCCAGCACAATTTTTTATTGCATTTAAACATCCACCTCCGGGACTGGAAACTCACACGCAACAGGATTATGTGAACTCATGAGAATTGGGAAAGGGAGCCTGGAGCTGCCTGTGCACAGACATTGGTCAAGTGCCCTGGAAGCAGGAAGGTTTTCCAGCATGTGGCTCCACGACTTTCTGTTATGATTTATCTGTGTTTATTGCGCTATCCAGAACCAGAGCCTCATAATCTTAAAAGTTGTATTGAAACAGAGCAAAACAACCCCAAATCCTTAGTGACTATCTGAGGATTAAACAAATCATTCCTGCAGGCTCATGCCCAGGGCTTTTCCCCTCACAGCTGGTTGCAAAGTCCAACCAAAGCTTTTTGTTGATTGGGTTGCTTATAAGGTCACTTCCCTTCGTATCCTCTCGAGTTCTTTAAGGGCTGAGCTTGTACTGCAGCCTTTCCTTCAGTCATGGTGCTCCTGGGGATTCTCCCAGTCATCTCCTTTTATAAAACTTGCAGGATCATTCATCCCACTGCCTGGCTTTATGGGTGAGACTGGTCAAGGCTGACATGGAAACAGAGGCATATAAAGGCACAGACACACACAGCCCCACAAGTGTGGGTACGGCACATGAAAGGTGACCCTTGCTCTTTTAGGAAACACCCATGAGAGCAACATGCAGAGATTCAGGAATACAGGAGAAGACAATTCTGATCAGTTGGATGGAGCAAGTCTCCATATGGGATCATGGCATGGATCCAGCTGTTCAGCTCTTGCCCAAGTGACTTTCAGACATGGCTTTGCAGTCATGCCCATACAAGGATGACTCCCCCTTGCTTGTTTGGTAATGGGGTTTTTTTCCCCCTCTTTAAAGCTCCTGAAATAACTTATATCTTCAGTTTTGAGCCCATGAGTATTCCCTCTGCTGTCAGTGATGAAGCTGTGCACAAAGCATCCTCGTTGCAGGAAGGACAAGGCCAGCTCCTGGTGTAACATCTAACACAGTGAGGTCCTTGCTGTGTCCATAACCTTGAGGAATTTAAACAGTACAACTAAAGTAACTGGGAAACCAGTTTCAGTAACAACCACAAACGTCACACAAGATGTGAGTAACCAAAGGGTAGAACTGGACTGAATCAGGCACCAATTTTGTCTCTCTGACATACTGGATGATGTCTCAGAGGGATGAGGTGTCTCTCACTTAAAGGGAACTAACAGAAAATACCAGATACCTCCCTCTGGGTGAGGTCCAGAGCCCTCTCCCATGGGTCCCCATTTGGGGACAGACTGGGTCCCCATTTGGGACCTCAAATAGATTTTAGGTCTCTCATGCAGGATATGAGTAAATACAATTTTAAATATGTATCATATTTTATTCATCTAATTAATTAAGAAAGTTAAACCCCTTCCAGGGAGATGTGACAGCTCAGAACAGCTACAAAATCTCCAAAAGTGTTGTGCTGCCCTGTCCCCTTTTGACTGCATTGGTTTCAGCTCAGTTTCAGAGAGGCAGGTGAATCGATCTGGGTATGCCAGATCTGAAAAAGGTCAGGCTGGGAAAAGGAATGGGAGGAGTCCCCCACTGCTTCTTGCAGGATGAGTGAATGCCAGGATGACATTTGAAACCAGAATAATGTCTGCAAAGGGAGGAAAGTTAGCTGGAGGGTTCTTATTAATAATGAATGTAATGGTTTCCTGAAATCATGGTGGGTTAGAGTTGGTAACGAGCACAGCTTAGGAAAACAGAAATTGCTCTGATAAAGCAAAGACATGTAGCTTCTTCCTCTTCAGTAGCTTAGTACTTGCAATTGCACTTGAATAAGGAATGTAAGAAGGATGGAGGAAAAAAATGGTGATATTTAAGGAAAGTTGCATTGTTTCAAATGGCTCCTAATTGTGAGGTCTCTGGGGTGTCGTATAAACCTTGGGAGAGGGGAGAGAGAAGGAAAATGAGGTGGAAGCATCACCCCTTAGGCATAAAATAGATTTTCTGGCTTTCTTCACCGTGGAACTTGTGTGGATACTGCATTCTCATGGAATAACACGGGGCTTTTCCCTGGGACAGCATGCCCAGCTTGGTGTTCTGCACGTCCCATTGTCAAGGAGATGCAATCAGCTCCTCACCTCCCAGGAGAGCCCCACAAACCTCAGCCACCACCAAGCCCATATGGGCTGGGAGAGTTGTGCTGGTGGCTGCAGGCACTGCCAGATGTTCCTCTTTCCACAACCAGATGTGGGACAACAAAGCTGCCAACACCTGGGCATGTTGATGTGAGTGCTTTGCAGTCAGACTTTCAGCTGCCTTGCTCCGGGCTGTGAAGGACAACTGGCAGCCTGGATATCATTCTCCTGAGGGGATCCCAAAGTTCCCTGGCAAAGCAGTTTCACAGATAAATTTTGTGTCTGAAGGAGCAGGCACAGAGCCCTCTCTCAGCCCAGGACCCTCCTGGAGGGAAAACAAGCAATACATCCCCACAAGGTTTTAAGATCAGGTTCCCACCCTGGGACAAGGGGAGGGAGGAGAACCTATCACAGACCACAGTGGACATTAAATCATCCCTGCTACCAGCACTGTTCTGTCCTTGTGCTGTGAAAGGGACTGTCAACATCAGTACCTGGCAGACTTCTCAAGCCAAAATCTGGGGGAGGGTTGTCCTGGCAGGACAACACTTTCCCTTCACCTTTATCTGGGTGGAAAATGCACTCCCAGCTGGCTTGTATCATATGTGATGGGAAAGTGGCTGGACTTGTCAGGAAGAGGCTAAAATAGTCAGACTTAGTGATCCAGCCATCTCTGTATCAATTACAAATGTATTATGCCCCATCCCTGGAAGTGTTCAAGGCCAGGTTGGATGGGATTCTTGGATCAATCTGCTCTAGTGGAAGGTGTCCCTGCCCATGGCAGGGGGGTAGAAAAAGATGAGCTTTAAAGTTCCTTCCAAGCCATAGTTCTATGGTTCTATTTCCTGTCTCAAGGTTTCTTCCTCCCACGGCTTCCTTGGTTTTCAAGAAATTATTCCTATGCCTTAATGAAAGAATAAGTTGCTCCTTTCTGAATGGATCACATGAAGGAGAAGGAGGTACTACTGGTTACAGAAGTGACGAAATCAATCCCAAGTCATTAAATCCTTAGTTACCCTTGCTTTGGTTAATTCACATTTATCCAAGCACTGAAACCTCTACAAACCTTTGCCATGGTTGCAATTACTTCAGTGGGACTTTAAAATATGGTTAAATGTATTATCAAGAGGTGTTTCACCTTAAAAATTCAGGAGAAAGAAAATAGATCATGAGAGGAGCTGCCTAATTTGGCTTCAGAAATTCAAGCCCCACTGGTACCCTGTAAGTAGATCTGACATTTTGGTGGACCCTTGGTATGACTTGATCATTTCCAGATAACTTTCAAGTTACTTCTGTGAAAATAAGTCTTGGATTTCCAAATAGCAGAAATAAATGCATGATGGAGCCTCTCTCTTTCACTCTTGTATCAGAAATACATTCTGCATTTTGCATTTAGATTGCAGTGCTCACCTGTATTTTATCACACTGAAGGAGATCTGGCACCAGACAATCAAATCAAGACTGATACCCACAATTTCTACATCCAGATTTAATCCATTGTGGTTACACTAAAATCTGACTCATCTATTTTGTGTTAAAATGCTTTCTGCAGGATGTAGATTAAGGGCTGTTTCCTAAACTTTGTGTTTGTTTTGCCACTTCACAGACAGTGTTTTCATACAATTCTCACTCTCCAAGGGTGGATTTTTTTCATATCAGCAGTCTTAAAGAAAAAGAAATAACTCAGCGTGAGGGCTAAACCCCCAATTCTTTTAACTTGAAATCAATTTTAGGTTACTGTTAAGGCCTCAATAAGAGGAACTTTTATTGCAGTACTTTCAGGAACATACAGCAAAAATGAGAGAATTACTGGTTTGCAAAGAGATTCATGTAAGTCTTATCCCTCTCCTCTCCCATTTTCCCTTCCTCTTGGATCTTTCTGATTCAATTAATAGATTATTGGGCTCAAGTAAGTTATTATCTTTAGCTTGGAATTTCATCTTACGTTCTAGACTAGGTTTCATTCTGAACTGAGGCTCAGATACCCAATCAAGTCCTGCAGTTTAAATAAGTTACTGGACAGGATTTCTCTTGTGGACCAAGAAAAATAAGTGTAAGTGTCTCCATATTTTAATGCTGAGCTCATATCATAGTCAGTGGAGATCTAGTGAAACCACTGAAACCCAAAAAAGTACTTTTCTGCCTAACAGAGAGATCTCTTGGGGCTCACTCTCATTTCTGACAAGCTTCACCATTGCCTTTGAAACTTCCCTGCCGAGGGGCAGTTTCACCAGATGAAGTTTTGGGAGGATCCTTCCCTTTACAGGCTGCTCTGAACTCTTTGAGGTCTCAATTATTTTAGTAGCTGAGTTGTCAGCAATTTCTGGCCCCAGATCTGCCAAGTCATTGACAGGATTTCCTTGTATGGAACTACCACTCAGCATGTCAGGAATTTCCTTGGAAAAGCTTTTTTTTTTTTTCTTGCCAGTGCAATGTTTATTTTATTTCTTGCCATCATCTGACAACTCTGCTCGCTTATCTTTTCTAGTGAAATGTTTGGAAATCGCTTCTTTCTCTCTTTCTCTTTTTTTTTTTTCACAGCACAGCAAACAAACAAAAAGGTTCACGATATTTCTTCACATCCTTGCCTGACACTGGCAGCTTTAGTGGAGAGGCTCGAAAACTTGACTCAGCAGTTGGCAGGTAAATGAATCAGAAGCAGTTTTACAAATATTAATTTGTCAGTCACAGCAATAATACTCCAGTTTTACACTCTGTAGCCATGTGGTTTTCAGTGAAGTAACACTGGAGGTACACATGGGAGAACCAGTCGTAGAGAGTGTAAGAATGCATAAAATGGGGATTTTCTACATCCACTTGCCTAGAATTCAGCTGTCAACATAACTTATCTCCATTCATCTCAAGCCTAATGGTGCTGTGGCATCCCTGAAGAAAAGCATCACTCTTTTCCCAGGAATAACTGCCTTCTATTTTGGATTGTGCTTGCTGCATTTTTTCCGTGCTGAGTGCCTAAAGTTAGTGCCTCAAAGCCATATGGGGCATGGCAGTATCTGCATCTGCGTGTTACTTCAGACTTAATTCAGTCAGCTACATATCACAGAACCACAGAATGGTTTGGGTTGGAAGGGACCTTAAAGATCATCTCATTCCAACCTCCTGCCATGGGCAGGGACACCTTCCACCAGCCCAGGTTGCTCCAAGCCCTGTCCAACCTTACCTTGGACACTTCCAGGGATGGGGCAGCCACAGCTTCTCTGGGCAACCTGTGCCAGTGTTACATGTTCTAAATAAATTAGAATTAGGTATCCCTATGAGTTAGGGCTCTAAGATTGGACACAAAGTTATAAAACTTATCCCGAAGTTACTGAATGTGACCACAGAGTTTGCTCTTGCAATATTTTCATTGGTATATAAAGTACCTGCAAAAATCTTACTGCCAAGAAACTGATAATTAAACAAATAACTTATCTTCCCTTAGGAAAGAGAAACAAGGGATTTGCATATAATATTTTTTTTTTTATCCTTTTACTTCTTGCCCTTCAGTTGTCTCAGCATTGTGAGTTACTGGAGGCAGCAGCAGCCCAATATTCCAGGTGGTAAACAGGAGGTCTAGAAATGATGTTGATAAATAGAAATAAGTGCAGGCAGACAGGCTGCATACTAATCAGGGCTTCCTGGTAATATTTCAGTCTCTGTGTAACAGACATTCATAAGATGTTCAGTACAGGACACAAAACTTTTAAAAAAGGATGTAGGAAATGAGGTTCTAGGAAATTTTCTGGCTTCACAAACTGCCACCATAGGTAGGACTGGGCTGAATAAAAACCATTATTGCAATGTGCCTACAAGTGATGGTGTTTCTCCACTCTCCCCTTACAGCCAGTTATAACTTGCCACATACTTCACTGTCCTTCACTGCCACAGTATTATGACAGTTTGCAGTGACTGAAGATCTGATCCAACACCCTTAAATCCTCACTGAGTGGCATCAGCTTTAGGCATGAGAGCATTTGATTTCTGAAGCTCGCCTTGTTCACAGCAATTAATTAGTGCCACCTTTGGCAACACTTCCCTGCGACGAACATCTGCCTCCCAGAACGTGAATCAAAGCTGCATGTGCTGCCTTATTGTGCATGAGGGCTCTTACAGGCAGGAGAGCTCCAGGACCTTTTAGTCATTCATGATAATGTGCCTCCAAATGTTGCAGCAATCAGCCACAGCACTTTCAGAGTCTGAAATTCTGCAGAGCACTCAGGCAGTGCCCAATTAAAATAGGTGCTGGAAGCTTGCTGTGGCTCAGCCAAGATTGCTTGTCTCCATTTCTTTTAGCCCTCCTGACTATCAGTCAAAAAATCCCTTTCCAGGGCAGTTTTTTTTGCATCAGGTGTTTTTAGCTCATGACTTCTGTTACGAAGGAACACTGGTCTTGCTCCTGCTACCTTAGCTTGGGATGGTTTGACCTTTTCCAGGCTCCATGTCAGCACTGAAGCCTCTCACCTGAAGGGGTGGATGAAGTCAGCAGTGAATCCTCTTCTTTTTTTTTTTTTTTATTATCAATAAAACCAATTTGGCTTTTTGGGTCCATGATAATTCATTTCTAGCTGTACCCCAGTGTTTCCATGGACACCACAGGAAAGGTGGCAAAGTGGGTGGACTCAGCCTGCAGATCACCCAGGGAAACATCTCATAAAATTCCTCCAAAATTCCACAGCTTTATTCATCTTAGCAGACGTGAAGCTATCCAAGAACTTGCAAAGATTTCCTTTTAGCTCTCTAGGAAAATGATTTTTACGCTGGCTTTTCACCATTCTGCATTTCTTAACCATCTTTTCATCCACCTACTCTCCTAATTCTCTTATCCAGCCCGTCCTGAGTTGCTCTGCCAGCTGAAAACAGCCCATGTGCACAGCAGCATTTCTGTGAGTTATGGCAGCAGGAAAGGGATGCATCATTTCATGTTTATTTATCAGAGATTTGGTGATAAATAATTTTCTTTTGCTCAGAAATTGAGTTTTCTGGGTATTGGCTGCTTGTCAATAAATGCTACTTTACATCCTGAGCAATGAAATGGAAAGGGAGAGATTATTATTAGTGCTAAGGCAATTTACACTCTAATGAAAACAGAGAGAGAGAGATTAAACTAAAGGCACCTGCAGTTGAAATGCTTAAGGGTGTCTAATTTTTGTCTTATCTTCTTTTTTTGGGTGGAAAGCAAGCCAGACACTCTCTTTCCAGAAAGGCTGATGGGAGCAGTTGACTGAATCTTGAGTTTCTTCCCAGAAAAGAAAAAGAAAACACAAAAAATCCAAGTTCTAGTCTGTGAAAGACTAAAATTTTATGTCTAAAGTGGTTCAACTTCCTTCACCTCCAAGAACAGGTAAAGAAGGTGGTTGAAAGACTTAACAAAGGCTTTATTCATTCTCGTTTGAAATCTTTGAAACAAGTGGGTGAAGCATCTAAGGATGGACAGAATAACATTCCCCAGGCACCTGCAGCTGTCAGTGTCAGTGGCTGAATGGCAGACAGACCCCACAGACCTGTCTTCAAATCCACATCAAAGCATTCAGGATGCTGGTGAGACACACAGATAAAAGTCACCTCCTGAATCCAGCGGTGCCTGCACACCAGCCCGGGAATTGGGATAGGTGTGACGGTAAAACGCAGCTGGACTGCAAAATCACACCTTAAAAGGCTTGAATTAACATTTGGGTACATGTGCAGGAGCTCCACAAGAATTCAGACCCTTTCAGTATTTCATAAGAATTATGAATCCTGAAATTCCCCTGTTTGGAGGCAGAAAGAACCAGCAGTAATGAATGAAACCAACATTGTCTCTTACCACACTACCACATCCCTCCTGATCCAGACTGGAAAGAACTCCCATGTATTCTATATTTTTTAAGAAAAAGGAGAATCAAAGGGTTCCTATCAGTGCCACAGGGAACTAATGTCATTAAAAAATAAGTTTGGGGATTTTCTGTGGAAAATTTCTTCTTTTTTTCCTGGGAAAAGTCCCTGAGCCTGACTTTGAAGTCAGCCCTGCCTGGAGCAGCAGTTAGACTGACTGCATCTCCAGAGGTTTCTTCCAACCCAAATTTTTCTATGATTCTGTATTTAACTGCCATTTATTTTACATTTGCCTTTGGGAAAAACCTTTGTAAAACTCCCAAGGGGGCAAAGGTGAAGTGCAGTTATCAGTAGAGTGAGGCCATTGCCAGGTTAAGCTCTAACTGTGTGATTTACACCAGGACCCAGATGCAGCACAGATGTGCTTCCTCAAATACCTGGACTTGCTTTCCACACACCTCCCCCCCAGGAGGACAAGACTGTAGGTTACACAAATCTTAAAACCAAGAAAAGGCAACCTCAAATACTCCTGACATCTGCACCTTGTCAACCTGCCGCTGAGGAAGGAGGGGAGCGCAGCAGATGAGCCTTCCCAGCAGCACCTCTCCCCCGTGGTGCTGCCTAAAAGAAGGGCTCATTTTTCACAGTGTGTCTCCTTGCTGATATCCAAAGGAGACTCAGAGGATTGTTTTAGGATTGCCCATTTCTCCTTCCTCTGTTCAGAAGAGGAGACTCACCGTGCCCAGCCTGTGACTCGGCAGTGCTGGGTTAATGGTTGGACTCCATGGTCTTAGAGGTCTTTTCTAACCTGAATGACTCTGTGATTCTAATGATTCTGTGATGGGTGACTGTCAAAGTGCCAATGGTAGTTTATATCAAATTTTCCAAGCATTAGGTTATAATAATCTGCATTCTCACACTATGTCAGCCTTTCTGTGTTGATTTTCAGCCTCCTCTAACCTCAATCTTTCTATACAGCAAGACCTTCTCTATGATGCTTCCCAGAACATGTAGTTCTCATAATTAATCACCAACTAACCAAGTATCAGATATCTTGATTCTTGGATTCAGGAAAAAAAAAAAAAAACCCCAAACATAAAATGGAGGAAAGACCACCTTGATTTAATGGCTTAGGCAAGAGCATGAGAGCCAGGAATTCAAATCTCACTTGTTCTCTGCTGCTGACATGTTGTGGTTTAAGTCAAGTCTTTTCTTCTTTGCTTTCCCTTAGTATAGAGTTGGAAAGAGCCCGAATGCTTATGTTGTTGCCATAAAATGCAGCATCAGTTTGCAAAGCATGGAATGTGTGGTGTTTATATCAGCAAACAATATTTTTGTGCTTGGATGGCAGGCAGGAAGTTCCCCTCCTCTGGATGAGGGGGTGCAGCAGTCACTGAATTTTTTGGGAATGAAGTAAAGGCAACTCTATGTGCCTCAGCTCCGTAATAATTTAATGCTGAAAGCACAGGGTGCTCTCTCCTTACTTCATCTGAGCCACGGGGACAACTTCTTGCTTTCCTTTCAGTCTGGAGAAGAGAAGGTTCCAGGGAGATGTTAGACCACCTCCCAGTGCTTAAAGGGGCTATAAAAGAGCTGGAGAGGGAATTTTTACAAGGGTATGGAGTGATAGGAGAAAGGGTAACAGCTTTAAACCGAAGGAGGATCGATTTAGATTAGATATAATAAAGAAGTGTTTTATGATGGGGGTGGTAAAACACTGGCACAGATGTTCCATCCCTGGAAATATTCAAAGTCAGGTTGAATAGGGCACTGGGCAACTTGATGTGCTTGAAGATGTCCCTGCTCATTGCAGGGCTGGACTAGATGACCTTTAAAAATTCCCTTCCAACCCAAACCATTCTATGATTCTTTTTTTATTTCAACCTCAGCCTCGAATTTGACATTTCCTGTATTCTTATGGCCAGTGTGTTACAATAACTGGTGTGAGTCAGGACCACTGGCATGAGGCCACCAGGATTAATGTAACCAAGTAATCCAGTCTTAATGAGGTTTAAAAAGGAGCTTGACAGTAGTTCAAAAGCACTTGTTGGATGTATGGCTTGTCTGTGATTACTGAAGCATGCAAAGAATGTTATTAATAGGGCTGCAGTCAGGTGAATAGGTCTGCAGTCTTTGGATTAATTTCATATAGCAACAGGCAGTGGTGATTTAAGTAAGTGGAAACTTCAATGACAAACATGTTGATAAACTTTCCAAGAGCTTGAGGAAACACAGCAATGGAAAATGGATAGGGATAAATGTGTTGAGTCAACAGTTATAGCTCAGGTTCATCCCTCAAGTGCATCTGCTCCACTCATCTCAACTGCACCAAACCCCCTCAGGTGAAAATACACTCTCTGTAATCTGAAATTATCTATCCTGTTCCTCAGCTGAGACAAGGGATAAAGGATTATAAGAAAAAAAAAAAAAAAAGACTGCAATGAGCAGAAAATGCAGATGTCCCTGACTTCTGGACAGGTCTGTGAGAGCACAGCAGTTTCACAGTTCATGCAGTGTGAAGAATCACTTTCTACCACTGTTTTTGAAACTGATTCTTGGTGGTTTTATTAAAAAACTCTTAGTTCTTCAATGGTAAGATACAGTAAAAAAAAATTCTTTGATCATCTTCTCCAGATACTTCAGATAACAAACCCTTCAGGCTCCAAATCTTTCAGACATGGTGTTTGCAATACAGTCCATTTTAAATTTAAAGAATACTGTTGTGAAAGGAAAAAAAGGGTGACATAGCAAATATCTGCTTGGCTTTGTACTTGCCATGGCCATTTGTAGTCCACTGGCTAAGCCTGTCCTGTCCTCCTCTGATAGCTCGAGGTCTGAGATCAATAATTCTAGTTGTCTCAGAATTGAGGACATAATGACTCCCAGGTTCATGTGTTTAAGTGAAAAGTTCAATGGCTAAAGACAGGTTGTCAGCACAAGAAATAACACAAACAAGCAGTCATTTTTTAGAGGACAAAAAAAAGAGCATCAGTTTGGGTTGGTTTGTTTGTTTGCTTGCTTTTTAATTATGAAAAAACACAGACCTTTGTGTGAACATCATCTGAAGCAGAAAAGAGATGATGTGCTATTGCTGGAGCAAGTCAGCTGTTGCTGGAATTATTCTGCTTTCACAGCGGTTCCAGTGAGAATATTGCTTCAGACTTTTAAAACGCTCGAACTACTGAGCCAAATCTGGCCCTCATTGCATGCAAAAGGCAGGAATTCTCATCAGCCTCGGTGGGGAATCTCTGCTTAAAAGCTGAGTCCCAATCCTGCTCACTTGTTTTCAAGGAATAAATGCCTTTCAGTAAGGTCATTTTACACCAATAGCAAATTCAGTCTGCACAGCTTCTGAGCTTAAATCTGGAGACTTAAGTGATTAGTAGAGGAATGCTCATTATAAGTCAAAACTGTAAGTCTCATATTAAGGATTTTCTACAGTGCCTGTGTTCTCATGATGAAGAGGCATCAGGTCACCTGCTGCATAAAGCCCTAGTGCTTGTTTATGGAGTCAATAAGGCAGAACACAAAATGCAGTGATCTGTCCCCCTCCCCCCCCCAAATTATTATAACTCTTTCCAGCATCCCACAAGTTGTGCCTTTACTTTAAGAACCAGCAGATCATCTGAAACAACCCATCAGAAACACTCCTGTGGAGTTTCCCACGGGGAAATGTCAACCTGTCAAGAGAAAATTGTATCGTGCAAATATGTCAAGTTTGATAAAACACCGCGTTGAAAAATCAGAATAGAACACATCCATGGCAATATTCTCCTGTCAGTCTTCCAGGAGCAGCAGGGTTTGGTTCCCATTTTAAACCAGCTTTTAGTTTTGCTTTATTTTTCATGAAGAAAAGAGAGGAGAAAGCATAGAATCATAGAATGGTTTGGGTTGGAAGGGACCTTAAAGATCATCTCATTTCAAGCCCCTGTCATGGGCAGGGACACCTTCCACTATCCCAGGTTGCTCCAAGCCCCATCCAACCTTGCCTTGAACACTTCCAGGGATGGGGATTTCATAATGGAACATTTTTTAAACCCTCAAACAAACAGCATTCAATGTTATTGTTTATTTCATTTCACTTCACGGGGAATTTTGTTTTTCTATTATTCACTTAAAATTCGATTTTGTTTTCCCTTGTCAGAATTACAAGCAGAAAAGAAAATCTATTTGTCCTTTCTGGTTTTAATTAAACTGTGTGTTTCCCAAGTGTTTAATCAAAAGTGGAAGGTTAAAGTCCTGCAGGCATTATTAAATTGGGTGGAACCAGGTACTATGAAGTTGTGGTGGGAAGAGAGGGTCAGAAAGAAGCAGAAAGAAAAGAAAAGAAAAACAGTCTAAATGACAAAGACCATATTTGCTCCTTAAACTGTGCTTTTGAGTCCGTATCCCTCCAAGTCATTTTCACATATGGATTTTATCCATAAGTGCACTGCTGTGTAACTGCCATGGATTTTCACATTTAATGTGCATCTCCATGTCTGGCTGGACCTGCTCATTCTGTGCTGAGTTCCCTGGATGAGACAACTCCTTACCTGCAATTCAGTACCTACAGTCAAGGTCAAAAATAAAACTGACTTGGAAGTATCATGTTTGTGCTCAGGAACCTAGAAATGGCCTAAAATTCCACATATTTTCCTGCTCCCACTCGGGATGTTTCAGTGTGTAGCTGAGGCAGGAGTCCTTATCCAAGAAAAGGGGAAGACAACTCAGATTCTCTTTCCCCATTAAACTGGAGAGAACAGGTAAAAAGTATGCTTTCCCCATAATTAGCCACTCCCAGAAAGAGAAAGGAAAATGTAGAAAACGAAGAAATATATGGAATTAATAAGGAAAATTGGAGTAAGTATTGAAATATCAGGGAAATTTCATAGAGGGAAAATTTTGAAGGGTTTTTAAATACGAAGGCATACCATCTGACCTTGGGAATCTGGATTTCTGCACAAAGATCTTCATGGACACCTTCACTTTAGCAGGGATGGGCTGCTATCAGGGCTCAGTCCAGTGCAATAACCAGCACAAATTTAGGTTAATTCTAGCGGTGAAACAAGAATCCAGGATTAACCACTGGGTGATTTGGCATAATTTACTTCTTTTGAGACTAGTTTGCTTTACCCATGGGTGTCCCACTGTTGTCTCCTAAAGCAGTGTGTGTGCTCTCCTCTCTGTGGGAAGCTCAGGATGACAGTCATGGAAACTCATCCTGTCCCGGGCCAGATCCCTCTCGGAAGGGAGCAACGGTGGGTCAGCTACAAAGGCTAATTCAGCTGAGTGGAACATACTAACACAACCATACTGTTTCCATGTCCAGAATTAGCTTGGTTGAGACCAGACCAAATATCTGAGCCTTGGCAGCACATGGCAGAGCGTAGATATTTCCCAGGAGACAAATCCATGATCTATCTGCTCCGGAGACAGATGCTGTCAGCTCTCACAAAAATATGTTATTGCTTTCCGTACAGGATCAAGAACAACAGCAGGACTGTACAGATTCTCTGGCATTTCTCCTTCTGGGATTCAGAGTGTATTTAAGGCCACAAGTGTTTTTTTGGCTCGGTTATTTTGTTTTGTGGCGGTGAGAGAAAGTGTGGGAGAAATTCGAAATGGAAGAGATCTCCTCCAAGACTGAGGTGTTGGGATCTTTCCTGAACAAAATCAGGGGAAGAAGCTGCTTGAACTTCTGGAGCAAATTGTCCCATAGACGGATATCAGAGGTACACAGGAGTTTATCCTGGGATTTTACAGAGGTTGGTTGGGTAACCACGGAACTGACAGAGCCCTGGGGGCACAAAGCCATGTCCTTTATCAACTGGTGTCCAGGTGACAGCAAGTAGGTCACTGTAGCATCACCTAAAAGTGGTAAATGCATGGATTGCTGAGGCTCAGCAGAAGAAAAAGGTGGCAATCATCAGAAAGGATGAGGTACAATAAAAAAATCTGGATCATCTGAGACTTAGGAGTCAAACTATGCCAGAAGCTTCATACCACCTGTTTCTAACTGGGATGACAAGTTTCCTCTGAAGAAGGGCTTCACTTTTTGCTGTGCTCCACCAGAGATCAAGACAGACTCAGGGAAACACTGATGTTAGACCTGATGTGAGATCCATCTGTTCAGCTGCAGGTGTCTGAGCTTGCTGTCTCTATTCCCTTTACAATCAGTGGACAGAAACAGGCTGCAGGGTCCTGAGGGAAATGATGGGCTTTATCAACCCTGACCAACCCCCCCGGAGGCTGCTGTGAACACCCCCTGCTCACGGGCTCCATTTGAGTTCAGTCCTGGTCCTTCAGCCTGGACCTGAGTTATGCTGTAGGAATATTTGTCTTCTCTCAGTGTTTGGACATGGACACCACAGATTTAGATTCTGACACCTCCCTTGGACCTGGCTTGTCACCATGGACCAGTGTTGCCATCACAGGATCATATCTGACAGGTTATTATTGCTAGACCTGATCCTAACCTCGACTTCCTGGCTTAGTCTTGGATTTACCTCACCAATATGAACTGGCCTGGAGTTTTGGACTGTTGGCTGAACTATCTCTGGATTTGCCTCACTTTTGAGGTGCTGCAAGGCAGGATCTTGGCCAGTGAAGTCCTGGTCCTGCTGTCTGGTTTGTCACTCTTAGTTCCCAGCTCCTTGCACCTCAGGGACCAACAGTGGCAGCTGCTCCCTGACCAAGGCATTTTGCAGCTCGTGCTGTTCCATGACAGCCACCTACTACAACCTGGAACCACACCAGCTCTTCACAGAAACTGCCACCCCACCCCCGCCCCCAAAATGGGTAACAGTAGCAAGAAAATCGTGGACCAGTAGGAGGAGCATATATTCAATGACTAGTTAGAACCTTCCCTGTAAAGGACTTCTGCCTGTGTTACAAGTGAAACTGATAAACTCAGATGTTTAAACCAAGTATTACTCTACCAGTAGGTCAAAAGAGAAGCTAAATACATAACCATTCATTAATAGTATGTTTTTATTCCCCTCTCTTGCCTCAGCCAAGAATCCATTACCTGAATGAGCTCAGGTTGATCAGGTTTGGGCATCCTTATATCCACAGTGAATTCAAGAACTGAGTTTGAGGGGGAACTGTGAATCTTTTATTCCAAGAAACGGCTGTTTAGTTCTGTGACACGATGAATGAAACTTGAATTGCTTGGCACTTACTGGAAGAAGAGCTTGTGGTCTCTAATTTCTTTTTTCCTTCAAAGGCTGAGCTGATGATGGAGCTGAAGAATTTTCCCAAATCAGCCTGAACCTGATTAAATACCATAATTTCCAGATTAAATACCAAAGCATTTAAGAGTTTGCAGTAAAAAAACCCCAACATTTACATCAGCCTCCTGAAAACAGTGCACATGAGGAGCTTTTAGCTGGCAGTTTGGAAACGTAGAGCAGTAAAAACAAGCAGCAAAAATGCTTACCTGTGCTGGTTGGGTTTTTTTTTCTCACCCCAGTGATCTGGTTTCCAGTTTGGCTCACAGAGTTGTAACAGCTCAGTGAGGTGCAAGTGAACTGATGTGAAGGTGGAAGGGAAAAGTGAGGGAGCACAAACCATCTTTGCTGCTGCAGAAAATGCCATATGGGACCAGGACTTCTGCTTGGAGAAACACTCTGAAACACTGATCACAGTGGAGGTTACTGGGTACCCAGCAGGTCATGAATCAACTCCAAAAAAAGAAAAAGTAGGTTGAGTTTTTCCCTCTTTCTTCCACTGTGCATCATAAAACAGGGTTTGAAGTTATTGCTGGAGAGCCTTTAAAAGGCTTTTCAAAAGACTTTCAAAATAACAAGCAAATGAAAAAAAAAACAAACAAAAAACACAAAACAAAGCAAAAACCTCCAGTCCAAAGCCAAGTCTTAATTATTAGGGTTAACTGATCTTGACTGTAATTACTAAGATGTAATGAGAAGTTATCCAAGAACTATTATTATTATTAAAAGAGCAAGCTAAACCAGCCCTGTGCTTTACACACTCTCTGCTTCTTGTGAAGTTTCTGCTCAGGGCTGATTTTTAAAATCGCTCCTGCCAATGCTAATCTTTTAGAAATCATGAAAAGCCCTCCAAAAGACAGAGATTGACGATGCTTATTTACAAGTTTCTCCTTGTACTTACAGGCATTATCTGATTTCTTTGCACCAAGTGTTCAGGACCCTCTCCATTAACAGCCAGGGCAAAAAAAGTCCATGAAGGTTCCATGGGTTTGGTGCACCAAGTTCCTTTCCAATGGCTTTGTTACAGAGTCTATGGAAATAAGTCAACTGTGAACTAGTAGGATGCTCATAGTGAAGGGTGCAAGTTGTCAGGGCTGAACTGTGGTGTGGCATGAAATTAATGTGCTCTCCCACAGTGGTGGGTAGCACAGAATTATCAAACAATTTATGTAATAAATTGTCAGTCACTGATGGCTTTCTGCAGTGTGCCAGCCAGGGAGAGGCAGAAAGCTTCTTTGGTCAGGTTTTTAGAGTCTGTAATGGATCTAAAATAGCCATGAAAACTTGAGGAGATTTAGGGGTGATTTGTTCATCCAGGATAGTTGTGCATTGACTTGATGCTGCTCTTCTGTCCCAACAACCCTTTCCAGCCTGGTGTGCCCTGTCCACTCCACTGTCTCTCCATTTCACCCACAAACCCAGCAATTAATACAACCTTTCTCCTGGCCCAGCTGAGAGAACACACATTCACAGTTCCTGTGTGAAACTGCAGCACTAAGTCATACGTTTCATAAGACAACCCTCCTTTAAAAATAGCAGCGAGCGTTTGGGAACGCTGCCCGCTCTCCCTGCCATAGGATACTCCCTCCCCAGTGCATTTCCCATTGTGTCAGCACGAGGCTTTTGACCCTGAAGGTGGAGCCAAACTTTCAAATTCTTCCTTGAAATCCCAGCAGCTGCAGGACCCTCATGGTGAGTGCTTTAGTCGGCTTATTTTTAGAAAGGCAGCTTTACAGGGTCTAAATCTTTTCCTCCTTCAACCAGGAGCAACTCGAGGTAAATTCTGAGTAAAGGAAGCTGAAGATACTGAACCAGTGTGTGCAACAGCACATCCAGGGCATCACAATTCCTTTCCAGCTCAAGTCAAAGTCAGATCTTGTAGCTGCTGCTGGTTTTATACAGAGGAGGTTTCAGTGCACGAAACAAAATGAGGCAGACAAATTGCACCTTTTGCATTGGCTTCACCAGGTTGTGTTCATCTGAACACCAGGAAAGAGCACAAAGACAAGGGATGAGTTCTCAGGGCAGAGAACAGTCAGGATGGTTCAAGCATGCAGCTGTGCCCCAGATGTTGCTTCAATTACCTACCAAACCAGTCATTGTGCAGAGCTTGGGGTGGACGCCTTAAAAGGCCTTGAAGTCAGTGGATTATTTTTTCCCCCCATCAATATTTAATGCAAATTCTAGAAACAGTCCAAAGATATGTTCCTGTGCCTCCCCTTGCCATGTGAGATTCAGACACCCACCCCCACAGATCCCCTGGGCTCTGAACCCTATTTTTCTGGCAGTATTTAACTACAGCCAGAAGTGACTGAATCAATAGGAGAAAGTGTTCCTTCTGTGTTTTCTTCAGCATTTCCTACTGGTCAGCAGCTGGTGCCCAAATCAGCATGAGAAATGTGAATAATCTCAATGTCCCGACACTTATCCCAACCTTGGATCCATCCCTTTGTCACTGAATTATGCCCTTTACCAGGAGGCAGACCTTTTTAGCTGAATAATCTTCCCAATCCTATGGATTAAAAAAAAAAAAACAACAAACATGTGGTATCTTCCTAGTTTCTTTCATAGTTTCATAACAGTCCTTCAGCTCTAAATTGGGCAGATTAAATCTGCATACTTGTTTATACTTGCTAAACCACAAAGCTTACTGTCAGCTCTGAATGCTCAGTTTGAAAGCCTAAGCAAGCCTGATGTTTTTACAAGACACTTCACACAAGATTCTTGGAAAGGCGTTCCTCAATCCAGCGGATTATTGAATTAATTGTCAGCACTAATGCCATTGCTGTGTACAGATGGGAAAAGGAAAGCAAAGCAGCTCACTGACTTGGAATGGAGACAGTCCCCTGGGGATATTAATGTCACCAAGTCCATGAAGGGATTATATGGATCAATAAAAATAGAAACAAAGTCAATGCTGCCTTTAAAAAGACAAAGAAGGTCAAGTATAACTTGATCAGGGCAATACAGGGAAAGGGAGCACAAAGGGAATTGTAACACATTCATCAAGAGTGAACAAATACCTTTAAAAGAATGATTTATTCCCCTGTTTCTCTTTGTAAATTGCCTTGGTCCAACAACTCTTACCTCCTTTCTCCTCTCCCCGCTCCCTGAAATTCCCATTAAAACACTTTAGGAAGTAACACACAGTCTTTGACTTGCACACCAGCAGTTTGTGCCAGAATGTAACATATGACATTGAAGAGTCAGTCTGTTTGCACAGGTTGTGGTAGGTTTTTGTGTCCTCTTGAGAAGCGGTGAGTTATCCTTGTATTGCAAAGAGCCGTGTTTACAAACCTGAAAGGCACAATTAGCAGTAAATAGTCTTTTCTGCGTAATGAACTTTTATGCCACGAAGAGCTGGGTTTAATTGAAGAACAGGCAGTTGTTTTGTCCTCCAAGCCACTGGAACCTGCTGAACAGGGAGGGGTTCTTGTGTGTGATGCTTCATGGCAGTCACTGTGTAAGGTCTCCTGTCAGCTGGGTTTATTTGGCTGTTATTAATCACAGAATCACGGGATGGTTTGGGTTTGAAGGGACCTAAAAGATAATGTAGTTCCAATTCCTCTGCCATGGGCAGGGACACCTTCCACCAGCCCAGGTTGCTCCAAGCCCCATCCAACCTGGCCTTGGACACTTCCAGGGATGGGGCAGCCACAGCTTCTCTGGACAACCATGAGGGTTCTTTTTTGTCAGGATTGTTTTGCAACATTAATGTAAAATGAGCTGTTCCAACCCTTCTTATAGTTATTAAAACCGCTCTGGACATTAGTGAGGGGAAAAACAGACCTGCTCACATCTATAGATAACTCCACTACAGCACAGGGTCATGTCAGCAGGGTGATGTGTCTCTGGTGGCCTCCACACACTTGCTGTATCATCCAGAGGGTGACCAGCAACTGCTGGAGGGACCCCATGAGTGCTGAGCTGCGCTGGGTGAAGGATTTGGAACAGCAGTGACCACAGGCTGTTGACACCAGACACGGGATTTTGCTCTGCTGTAGCCAGTCCTCCTGCCCCACGACCCTTTGTGGGGGTAAAAGCTTGCTCACAGCAGTCCCTGAGGAGGTGCAACTCCCAGCTCTCCTCATACTGTGGTTTCCTTACATTCAGGAAGGCAGGAACATGATGGAATTTAAAGAGCTGGCAATTTTGGGCTCGTTGGACAGGCCAGAGTGGCTGCTGATCAAACCTGGCCATTGTCAGGCAGGATTATTGCAGTGTGTCTCCTGACAAATTTCCCTCCAGGGTGTCCTGCAGTGATAGCCCTGACAACAGAGCTGGCTCATGTCTAAGTGCCTGTGTCAACCTGGTTCTGCCTCCTCCCAGAGAGCTTTCTTTCTGTTGTGTGAATGTGTTTATGAGACCAGGATGTTTTTTTCCTGTACATTCAGTCCTTATATTTCCAAGAGCTGTGACTTACTGGGAAGAGAGCTGTCATTTCTCTCCTACTGCCAGCCTGTTCAGACACACACATGCCCACACAATGCTCTCTCCTGGGCAGTGGTACAGCTGTTCTTTTATGTCTGATAATTGTTTTATTATTATTGTTCAGCTAACATGCAAACTGGGTGGCTGAAAACAAGCAGAAAGTTAAGCAGAGAGTGCCTGGAGAACAGGGAGTGGATTGGAGCAAAAGGAATGATTATAATAAAGTGTTCTTAGATGGTGTTGACTGATTAAAGAATAAATCAGCACCAGCATGCCCTGATGATGCAGGAGACTGAGTGCAAGTCCCTGGTCTAGATCTGACAGCAGAAAGATTTGAATTGCAGTCCCAAAGCTCCTGGAATAAACAGTGAACCATTGCTCCCTCACTCAGACCCTCCCTTGACCAGACATTACAGCCCTGTTGAAATGCTATTCCAATTTCCATAAAACCCTGATAGTTTTGAAGGGAAAAATTAAATTGCCAGGAATTTCTTGATCAGACCTTCGTAGGATCACATTAGTGTCTCTCAGAGTAATCTCTTCTGTAGGCCAGTTCTCCATCTAATTTATTTGCTGCTGTTATTTACCAAATGAGGAGGGTTCTGATACGATTTGCTCCCATATGTAAACATTAGCAAGGCTGCAGCACAAACCAGAGTTCTGCAAATAGATATGTAAATGTATCAGAAATTGCTTCTTTCCTGGAGTCAAGAGGTGATTCACGTACACAATCCATCGCTCTCTCATCACTGAACTTTCTGCTGACAGGTTAAAGAAACTTCTGAAAAAAAAAACACAAAAAGCCCAAAACCAAACAAAAAACCAAAATCCAGGGTGAAGACAGTAAAATAATACAGCTTTTAAAGTGGTGGAAGGACTAGAACACAAGTTTCATGAAGAGCAGCTGAGGCAACTGGAAGGGCTTAGCCTGGAGAAAAGGAAGCTCAGTAGGGACCTTATAGGTCTTTACAAGTCCCTGACAGGAGGTTGTGTCCAGGTGGGGGTCAGTCTCTTCTCCCAGATAACCAGCGACAGGATGAGAGGAAATGGCCTCAAGTCGCACCAGGGGAGGTTTAGATTGAATATCAGAAAAAATTTCTTCACTAGAAGAGTGATCAGGCGTTGGGACAGGCTGCCCAGGGAAGTGATGGAGTCAGCATCCCTGGAAGTGTTCCAGAGGCGCGTGAATGTGGCACCTGAAGGTGGTGGTGATCATGGGTAATGGTGGGACCTGATGGTCTCAGAGCCTTTTTCCAACCTTACTGATTCCATGGTTCTCTGATTCATGAGGCTGATGCTTTCTGGGGTGGCACCAGTGCAAAGGGGTGTGAGGTGTGATGCCAAGGTACTCATTGGCAAAGCCCCCGTGTCAGTACAGCCCAACACCCAACACACTCATCCACCAGGTGCAGAGCTGTGGAAAGGGACCACCCCACGTGTTCCAGCTCTTGCTGAGCAGGAGTGATTGCATGGATCTACCTCTGACCCTGCCAGGGCTGTTTTCCTCCCTGCTCATCATTTTAAGAAGTGGATGTGGGAGACAGCTGGCTCGGATTCCACACCCACCCACAGCAGTAGCATTTTGCTGCCTCGGTGTCAACAGTTGACAAGCCTGAATTGTGAAGTGCTTTAGGAGTGGTGTGAAAGTCGAGATTGTTGTGCTGAGAAAACCTTTATTCCCCTGCAGCAATGAGGCATAAGCCAAAGGTTAGAACACTTTATTTCAGATATGACTGACTGTAGTGTAAATCAAGCTTTTTAGCAATACCAAAAATACAGCGTATTTGTTAATATGAAGAATTTCTAAAGAGCAGAGCAGATTGAGTGTGTATGATTGTTATTTTTGGTCCTTTAAACTACAAATATCCAAGAGATGTTCAGCAAATATTCACTGCTGGTGTTAAATAAACCCTGGTTTGTCCTGATATTCGTACCATGTTTGCTTTGTGCGACAGTCCAGAGAATGAATATGTTTGTCAGATCTGTGAGTGATTCTCAGTCTGCACTTGCTTTACAAACATTCATTTCGTGGGTTTGAACACAGGCATTCAAAGTTCAGGATGTGTTGGGTGGCTGCTGTGCATCTCTGGTTGCTTGCACAGAGAACAGAGCCATTAGAGTGGCTTTTCCTCTGGGAATAATTCTGTTTACAAATTTCAAACATGCTCCCTGCAAACACTCCCGAGTACTAACCCAAATTGGTTTGTTCCCACAAGCCCAGCAGATGATTTTATCTTTCCCTTTGACATTGGACTGTCCAATTAGCCCCTCCTTTTTCACGGCTACTCTACATTACCTCACCACCTTCCTGTAGCAGCTACTTAACAGAAGCAATATATAGTTTATTACCTGGCATCTGACACAGAGACAGAACATAGACTACAGAAAATATTCCAGGTCAGTAATTCAGCCTGTTCAGCTTAAGGCCAGTCAAATTCCAATTTATCCCATGAGGAAAGCTTGCCACAGATTTGAGCTCCCTGCTCCCCAGGCACTCCGTGCTTCAAACAAGGCCTTGTCACAGCTTCTTTTTCCCTCTGTACTCCACTGCCACTGTGGCTAATTGGATATTTAAATCAGCTTCACTTGACAAAAACTACTAGAACTGGACTGAATTTAGAAGGTTGTCTGCCAGAAGGTGTTGGGAGACTTCTCCACTCACTGGCAGAACGACCAGCAGGATCCTTTGGAAGATTTCCATTTCCTAAGGGTAGTAGGTCAGGCATAGGAACAAGTTTTGAAGAACTGACCTAAATCTCATCTTTTTTTCTAAGGTCTGTGGACATCAGGAAATAGGATGGATGAGGTAAGAGGGTTCCTCAGAAGGCAGTATATTTTGGCTGCTAAAATTCAATTGTTAACATTTATTACTAAAGAAGCAGTTTATTGGGATGCTGAATTGATCTTGTTTTCTCTTGGAGAAGAATAGTGAAGGAGAAAGACCCAAATATGTTTTCTGTCTATGATGCAAAATTGTCTTTTGTTAAAAAAGAAACCAGCACTGCTAGACCAGATATTGGCTGTTCCCACCAGGGAACCAGCCTGAATTCCATGACACTCTAGAAAGGGTCCTACTTGGCTTGGACTGCATTCGTGGGATCCACTTTTGGGAAAGGCTGAAGGAAATGAGCCAAATATGCTCTCCACTTCCCCACCTCAGCTGAATATGTGGCCAATGAGTCTGAGATTTGGTGGTAGAGCAGAGGCCCAGGGATGGAAAAGAAGATGATCTTCTGTGACAAGCACCAAAAGGACCAGTCTGGCCGCTGCTGTCCTGCCTTCATCTGTCCTTATTGTCAGACATCATTTTATCCACATCCAGAAAATGGCAGGGCATCTTCAACAGCATCAGGACCAGCAGGAATTCCTGAAAACTTCTACAAATATCCTATATAATAGCGATACTTTACTGAAGGACAATTCCAAGTTCTGACGTTTAACTTGTTCTTCATCTGTGAGATGTGTCCTCTGGGATGTGACCTCTCTGACAGTTTTTTCAACCAGAATGACATGCAGTATCAACTCAGCACTATATCTGTGAAATCTCTGTTGATTATACCACAGAGTTGTATTTAAAAAACCAAATGTGGAACAGTAACTTTGATAAAGAAACCACTTAGATTGTCTACCCAGACGTTGCTGGGTATTAACTCCTAGCACAGGCACTTGTATGATACCTCTTTTTCTCCTCTTTCCTGGCAAGCTTAAATGTCAGACACACAATTAAGACGATTTAAAAAGTGACAGTGAGTGAGATTCAGAGAGCCAGATGACCACAGTGCCTTATTTCTCTCTGTAGATAATGGGAAGGAATTGCTGCTTGCTCGGTATTATTAATCTTACCCTAAATAGACTTTTAAAACAAGACAGGTGACTTGTGGTGACTTGTAGGTGACCTACAAACTCCCATTTCTCTGCATTGACAAATGAAGCAGCAGGTAATGTGCTCAGCTGGAGATATTTCCAACCTTGCCCAGCTTAGCTGTGTGTTTACAGTGCATGTTTACAGCCCCTGGGATATAGGAACTCATTTATTTTGGTGTGGGGGGTGTCAATGAAGGGAGTCTGGAGTAATTTGTATCACCTGCCATTTGCCCTGGGATAAGAACAAATGCATGGACATCTCAGATGAGTTTGACAACCAGTCCTTGGCCCTGGCATCTTGATGGCATTTTTAAGTCCCCAGGGTAGTCATAAGAAAGGAATACGAACAAAGATGTTGTGCTCTGTATTCTCTTCAACAAGGCTCACACCTCTAAGGGCTGTGTGGAACAGAAGTGCAGTGTCAGCCAGCAAGATGAAAGAACACTTTTGCACCTGGTTTTTCTTGTCCGAAATCACACCAACCGAAAAACACACAGGTCTTTGATGTATCCATTTGGTATTTGCTGAGGCCTTTCTCCCTGAGGACCCCAGGGTCACTCTGGCTGCAGGATCTGCAGGTTTTCTGGTCAGCTGGGGACTGCAGCGGCTTCCTCTGTCCCACGTTGGTCAGGAGCACCTTTGGCAACTTGGATGTAACTATTCCCAAGGAACCACAGCACAGTCCACCTGGCAGGCACTGGGCTCCGACCACTGATGCCCTTTGGCTCCTCTGGGACACTGTCTTGGCTTTAGATGGAACAAAATTCCTTTTTTGCTTCCCAACCCAATTAGAACAGCAGAGAGACATGGTTCAAATGCAGCAGATCTTTCAAGCTGACTCTTTTTGGAGCCACGTGGAGCTTTTAAATTCTGTCATGTCTTTTTGCAGCCTCTTTGCTGAGATCAGTATTTCAAAGGCTTCTCCAGCAAATAGCATCATGTTTCTCTCCTCCATGTGTGCTTTACAAACCTCTCCTGATGGGAGCTTGCACTGGGGTGACTTGTCAAGGCTGAGGGTTGCAAGTATTTTTGGTTGTGCTCAGAATTCCTAAGCAAGCTTTACAGCAATTTTTAACACTGAAGCAAGCATATATTTTTAAATGCTGGTGTCTCCACATGGCTGAGTTTATGGAGCATGTAGCATTACATTCCAAATGGAATGGGCTTAATTGAATTATCCACACTCTTGTAAAGCCACTTATCACCACAACATGCAAACACTGCTGCGTGAATTCCCACAATCCCTCCTGCAACGAGGAAAATCATCACCTGTAGCTGCAGATGAAGAGATAGAAGATGATATTTTCCAAACTCTCTAAGTGATTTTTTAGGATTCACTTAGAAAACTTCCTGTGATTTATACAGGATATTAAAGGAGAAGAGCTTAAAGGCACTGGCTTAACCTATAGCAGGTGCAGAGGTAACCCTTATCCAAAGGGAAGGCAGCCAGGAAGAATGGGGCAGTGTTGGGGTATGAACTTATGAATTGCCACAGGTAAGCATTCAGATCACTATTAAATACAAACCCAAATCCCTTGAAACTCCTGTGTTTTCGTTTTTCATGCAAATTGCAGAGAAGTTCACCTGCTATTTAAAGAAAAAAAAAATCATTTTTTTTGTTTTAAAAAGGCTTTCTGAAAGCCTTGAGAAAAAAAAAAAAAACAAAAAAAAAGTTATTATTCTAGAATTACAGAATAATTTTTACGTTGGAAAAGACATCTGGAGGTCTCTGAACTGGCTGCATAGAGCAAGAATAATTTTGAAGTTACAGCAGGTTGCCTGTGGCTTTGTCCAATTTAAATACCAGACCTTTAAAAAAAACCCTGTGTCATTGATGTTCTGTCTTCACTCTTGCAATTGTAAATAACCTTTACCAAAAGTCAGGTCAGACTGGGAGAGCTGAGATAACCCAGTATCCAGATCCAACCCTGCTCTTGCAGGAATATCCCAAGCACGACTCAAATTTCCTTGTAGCTGCACCGTGTGTGCTGTGCACTCTGTCAAGGAAAAGTTATCTCTGTCTGAGTGTCTTGGGCTCACACTTACAATATTTTTCAGTCTCCTGATGGAATCTCTCTTGTGCATCCTCCTCTGCAGATTTACTCTATTAAAATGAAGCCTAATGGGTCCAAAGATAATCGGATTTTGTGTGCTGATCACATCCACCTGCCTGGAGTCCCTGCTGTTCTACTTTGCAGGATTTATGTCCTTCTCTGCTTCTTATCACTTAATTTCTGTTTAAGACAGGGACACCTGCCAGGAACAAGGAGGTGAGGTGCCATTAGACTCATAAAATGCCCTCTGCTGATATAATAGGCTACTCAGTAATTACCCTGGCTGAAATTTCCACTGAAAAAGCCACATGGACACTTGATAATGGAGTTTTCTGACATTAGTTCTTTGTTTGATTTTCTCCCCTCCCGTTGTACCAATGGGATCTCACAGAAACTTTCCTGGAAAATCAGGTTTTCAACCCACCAACTATTAAATTTTCAACAGAAGTGGGAAACAGAACCTAAAGTCTTTTTTTCAGTTGCAGATTTCCACAAGGACATTTCCACGAAAAGTGTGCTCCACCTGTCTCAGCAAGAGCCAGGGATGGCAACTTCCCTGCTTATGAATACCATGTATTTTCTAAGACCCATAGGTGGGAAAAGATGGCCAGAGAGAGCTGTTGGCTGTAACATGGTTTCCTTGGAATTATTCCCATTACTCTCATGTGAGTCCTGCAGCCACAAACAGCCTCCATGGCTCCTGCCTCTGTATCCAGCTCAGACCCTGGAGTTCCTGTGGACTGAAGTGGATATTGAGATTCAGCCCTGATCAACAATCTTTAGGGGCAGGAATGCCCCTGGAGAGCTGGGGGAGAAAATGAAGCACTTGCTGTAAGCAAACAAAATGAAACAGTCTATTTTTCCTCAGGATAGCTGGACCAAAGCCTCCACTTGCTAAATATTTTTTTCCTCTGGTATATTGTCCCCTCTGCTGCAGGACTGAAAGCCACCAGTTTTCCCTAGACCTTTCCTAGGCCTTTGCTCTCCATGGGCACCTGGCAGCCTTTCAATGAAGAACTTTTCTCTGCCTCACTGCTCTGCTTCCCTCCAGATTTCCACACTTTGCCCACACCAGCTGGTCGGTCGCCTCTGGTGCCCAGCAGAGCATTTCAGAGAACATCCATCTAATCCCCAAGGTCAGGGCAACCTGATAACACAGCACACCGGCGTGATGCAGGGCTAGAGAGGAAACATCTGCCCTCAACAGACACTCCAGGAATAACCAAGAGGCACAAAGTGTTCTCTGGAGCTGAGGGTGAACTGATGAGGACTGGAGAGTCAGCTGGGAGCTCGTGGTGTCTGTGAAACACAAACACTGCTGGGTGGAAAACTTTCTCTATAAACAAAGACAGGTCTGCAGGCAAAAGTATTTCCTGCCCTTCCCCTTATGAGAACAGGGGGGTATCCAATGTTAAACACTTGCCATCTCATGTGCAATTTAATGCTGACAAGCAATTTAATGCTGCTCAGCTGAACACCCAGGTCTTTCCATGCAAAGTGACATAATGCTGTGTGGTGATTACTGGGGACATAAAGCACTTTTTTAATTAAAGCTCAATTTACAGGTATATTTATCTGCTGGCCTCTGACTCCAAGGGGTTTTTTTCTCTTCTGAAGCACTGACACTGTCAGTTTGACTAACTAGGAAGCCACAGACTTTTTGCTCTTGATTTCACTGCCTAATGAGACCATCTGCAAAATGAATTTAGCACCAAAGTTCAGTGAAAGAAGAACAGCCCTTTAAAACCTCAGATCTTTGCTTGAGACTGAGATACCCACTCATGTCAATTAAAGGAGTCACCAATATCATTTAAAGGAGTAGTAGGGCAGAAGGAAAAATACAAACCTGTGGTTGCTGTTTTTGCATCTGCGTCTTGACTGGCCTTCACAGACTTCATGGACATTTTCCTCTAGCAGGTAAGTAAATAGATCAGGAAACCTGGTCCATTTTTAACTCCCCTTTGTATTCAGTTCAACAAAAACATCACCAACACACAAACATCCATCACTACCACTGTCATGAGCTGAGAGTTCAGCCCAGAACTCAATAATTGCAACAGTTTGCTTGGACATCACCTGACCTGAGCCCTTAAATACCTCTCTGTGGTCTTTAAACAAAATCCCCTGAAACCTTTAAACCCGCAGCAGATTCTTCCACAGCACTAAAAACAAAACCCGAGGACAAAAAGTGCATTATGGTGAAGACTTGCTTCCTGGAGCCTGGCATTCCTTCCCTCATTGCTATTCCTGCTTCAGGAGGGCTGGGATGAGGCACTGGGTTCTTTCTCAAGAGCACTGCATGGATTTTCAGAAAGGGCTTACAGTTCTGACCCAAGACAGGCAAAGCAAACAGCAAAATAGGCATGAAAGGGGTAAGAAAGCGCTCCTGGTGAATAAGAGATTTTCTTCTGTTCCTGTATTTGGGACTGGAGTGTCTGAGTCCCTAAAGGAGTTTTCCTCCATCACCTCTACTTCATGTAGACCCATGTCCGTCTCCTCATTCCTGGTGTTTACATGTTTATCTTTAAGGCAGAAGCAGACATTTATAAAGGGAAGAGAAAAGAAATCGCTCCTGCAGAGGGCTGTGCTTCATCCCAGGCTTTTGCAGCCCAGTCTGAAAGAATTTTAACAGCACAGACCGTGCTTGTAGCTGGGGGATCTCCAGCAGCAGTGACAGGTTATGTTTCCCTGAGGGCAGGAACAACTTCATTTTCTCCTGGGGTGAAGATCACAAAAGGTTGTGGCGCAGGAACAACTCAGTTTGGGCTGTTGGAAGACGGCTGGGCCCATCACACTCATTGGAGCACCAACAGGAGATCAGATATTTTATAAACCAAGGAATGTTCTGTGAAAACACTCTGTTAGAAACAAACCTGAAACATCCTGAGGTGCCAGGTTGATTTATCAAAAATCTTGCTTTTTTTCTTTTCAGAAAAAATCCCTGCAAACCAAACAAAAAACCCAAACAAAAAACACAGAACAAACAAACAAAAACCACAGCCCCCCCCCAAACAAACAAACAAAAACCCACAAAAAAACTTAAAGAAACAAAAAAACACCACAAAGAAAAACAAGAGAAGAAAAGGTGCATTAACATTGTGGAAACATCCTTTTCTAGCATTTATTGAATGGAATGTTTTGCTTTTTTTGCTTTGTACTTTTTTACATTCTCATATATATATATATATAAATATAAATGGGGATTTTTTGCCAAATTCTACTTACAGGGATTATTTTAAACCACCCATCCACATTTCCCTGGGGAAACCTGGGAAAAATTATGCAAACTGCCAGGACGTAGCTCAGTGACTGACACTTCCTTGTGTAGTAAATCAGTGAATTAAATAGCTTCAAAAAATAGCACTTTTTCGAAGGAAAGAAAAAAAGAAAATGAGGAGGATAAAATAAATTAAATTAAAAGAAACATGTTCCCCATTTCCAACTGTTCTGGGTCGGCAGGAATGGAATTACCCATCACATACCCAGATTGATACTGAGGGAGGACTCCAGTTTAATGGATTGTTAAAGTTATACAATTTCCTAAATTTCATTATAAGTCTTCAGGAAAAGATCAGAAATGTCATAAAATACAATAAAATACAGAATACAAATTGACCAAAGGCTCATAATAATTTAAAATCATTTAGACTGGAAAAGAACCTCTGATGTCTCTGATAGTGGATTGGGTTCAAAGTTAGGTGAGACTGCCCAGGACATTATTAACTGAGCTTTGTGTGTCTCCAAGGATGCTGATTTTCATATTTCAGACCAGATTAGTGATCATTTCCAGCTGGCTCCCTTTCTCCCCAGCAGATGTCTGATAATCCTGACTTCCAAGTTAGGATTTTATCAATGTCTTGTTTGGACCAGGCAGCAGAAACTTTGGGCACTCGGGTATAAATGAACCTTTGTCTCAGAAATGACACAGTTCACACCCCTGAATGTTGCTAAATTTCTGTTACAGGTTCTCCTCCAAACAGTTCCAAACCCTCAGCTAATATGGAGCCTATAAATACAGGTGTCTCCTTGGAAAGCATTTCCATTTCCTTCCCTGTTTCCATAGCGGGAATCAGAAGAAAGGAAGACAAAATTAATCTTCAGCAATTTACCAGAAGTTGCCCAGAATCTGAGAAGACCCATCTAATACTTTTGGCTCTCAGGTTGCTGTCCCAATCTCCAGACAGCATTTCCCATTTAAGAGATGCATAACCATCCTAAATTCAATATATTAAGGCACTTAAATAAGTGCTCAAAAGCTTTGTTGAATCAGAAATAATAACCTGAAACTATACATACAACAGTCTGCACTGGTGGAATAAAGAAATGGATCCTGCCTCTTTGTATGGAATTTGGACTTGCCCACCAGTCAGTTAAGTTTGTTTTAGGATAAGAAGCTGAAAAATATGACAGAAAAGCTCAGAGATGCGTTGTGAAATAATAAATGGTTTTACTTCATTAAAAAACAGGGGGAAAAAGAGTAGTGATATTAAATTCTTCATTTAAAACACCCATTTCCAGACAACAAAGAGCATTATTTTCAGGAATGAAATTAGACAGAGACAGCCAGATAAATAAATATCAGCCTAATTCCTTCTTTGAACTGTGTCCGCCTCCAAACCTAAAACAGCCCTTAAAAATTACAAATGGATTTTCAGCGTTCAGAAACAGTAATTTTCTCTCAGATAGTGGGAAGTTATGTCAAGTCGTTGTTTGTACCTTTCTCTGTATCAAACAAGCTGTGGCAAACAGCTTTTGGCAGATCAGGATGAACCCAGGAAATAATCCAGTGATACCTGGTGTCACTGGTGTGGTATTTCTGAAGGGACTCTCACTGTGGGGAGGGGACCAGCAGCTGAAAACAAGGCATTTGTTGTTAAAATTGTTCAAGAGGACTGAAAGATGACAGATTTCAGTCCAAAAGGAGAACGTTGGGTGGTGGCAGCCAGAAAATGTGACACTGGAAAAGCAGGAAAAGAGCAATAACTCCAGTACATGAAACAGATTTCCAAGAGCAAGATGACTCCTGCAGCAATGCATGTATAAAATATGGGTCCCTCCAGTAACTGGCCTTGGACACTGCCCACCCAGCAGCTGCCCTTGGATCCTCCCATCTCCAGCTGCCTCATGCACAGACACATGAGCAAGAAACCAGGTCTCAGCACACCCCCAGACCTCATGGTCTCTCTGGCTTGGACCCCTTTATCCCTCCAGTAACCAGCTCATCACTCTCATGTCTTTCCCATATCTGGCCCAGATTTATGACCACCCCAATACCTGGCTTCCAAGCCTCTTTTCTGTGCAACCTGTCCCTTTACCCCATTGTTTTCCCGTGCTTGTTCCTCTCCAAACCAGCCCAAATGCTCCCTTTTCCTTCTAATTTGTCCCCCCAACATCCCATAAGGAGCCTCTTGTTTTCAGTATCTGATGGGATGTGTGTCACCTTTGGCACACGGGGTTGAGGCTCTCCTGGGAGCCCTGGGGTGAGCAGGATCCTTGGGACTGTTTCTCTGTGTAGATTATTGGGGTCTATCACTCCCCATAGTTCCTTTAGGCTCCTCTCTGTGCAGGGTAAAAGCCACTAACCACACAAAAAGGTTCCTTAAAATCAATGGTCTCCTTCTCTGCCCTCAGGTACCTAAAATGACCCTCCTGGCTCTTCAGCTTTGTGAGTTGTTTTTTATTCAACAATGCAGTTTCTCTGTGTCTCTGCCTCTCGTTTTATTGACTGCCAGAGAAACACATTAAGCCCAGTTCAATTTCACATGAAGACTCACATCCCTGAGACATCTGCATTTCAGGCTTCTCTGAATGAACTGCCTGAAATCTGCATCAAACCAGCCCCCTAAAAAAATCCCCACTCCCAAATACCTCAGATCTCCTGCTCTCAGAAATGTTACTATTTTTCATATATTCTCCTTGGTCTGTAGATAAGCACCACACAGATATGCAATTCCTTCATGTTGTCATCCGTGTTTACAGAAAGCTTCATTTCTGAGGAGGCTGTAAAGTATTTTATTCTTCAGCACATGCCTATTTATTGACTTGTCTTTTTCCTGCACCAGAAATCCCCCCCAGTCACTCCCTGGAGGAACAGAAATCTCCTGGGTGTCACCATAACAATTCCTTTTTAGGTCTCAACATCTCCAAACTCGCATCCCCCCTTGGCCCTAAATACTGACTTGTTCTTGCACACGCTGTTGCCAGTGGGAAGAAGCTGGGAAATGTATGATTAATGCAGCTATCACATCCCACATCTCCCACAGAAATCAAGATGGTGTTGTTGCATCCCACAGTCCTTTTTGTTGGAGCCTGGGACTCTGGGAACAAGCAAATAAAGTTGGAGGCTAAAGCCACGTGCAGAAAAGTGGCCAGAGGTGACCATTAAATGGCACCAAAGCTGTGAGAGTCAGTCACAATCAAGGCCAAAATTCCAAGCAAATCCTTGACTCTTTCTTCCTGGAAGAAGGCAGCCCTTGGAATGATCTTGGAAAAAAATCTAGGGCATCTCCAACAGGATTTGGGATGGAGTATAAGCTTTGGGTAAAATAACTTCTGGCCAAGTTTTAAGCACTGTTATATGCTCTGGATTTTGGTGGGTTTTTTTTCAACCCTTTACCTGCTGACAAGCAACCTGGTGACATATTTTTAAAAGTTCATCCAGTGTGGGATAACTTGTGGCATTTCAGGAACAGAACAGACACAGCATCCATTTAGCTAAATCTTCCTTAGGTGCTTTCTGCCCCTGGGCCTCAATGAGATTCTAATATAACCCAACCAGGAATCAGTGGATTAGGGAGCAAAAACCAATTCTGTTTTTAAATTGCTAATTGAAATAAGGCACCTCAGGTGGTTTGACGTAGTGCTGTGACATAGTCTGAGATAAAACCTTTCCTCGTGCTGGTTACCCACAGCCCCACAGTCCCACCAGCTGCCAAAGAGATGAATTTGGGGCAACACAGTGTAAATCCTGGGCTGTCTTTGTATCAAAGGCTTGTTAAGGGGAGTGGTAAATAAAATAAACTGACTGGGAGGAATTCTGGTGACTCTGCTTAAGCTTTTGAACCTTTTTTTTCACCTGGTTCCTGCCAAATTCTTTGTTAAAAGTTGGGACTTGGCACCAAATCCTCATCGTAGCTGAAGGGAAGCTGAAATAGAGTCAGGTGGAGGGAAGGAGGAGGATCTCCTCTCTGTTAGGCTGCTTACTGGTGGACAAGAAACGTGTCTGTTTTAAGCTGGAACATCCCAATAGAGGTCCAACAGCACAACTGAGACTGACTGAGGGATGGAGCTGCCTCCCCATACCCCGAGCCTTCCACCCTACCAGAACTGGCAGCAGGACAAAACGATGACACAACGTTCTGGTTTTGCTTTTTGGTGTCAAATGAGCTACTTATTGCCCATCTAATGCAAGAGAAATCCAAATGTCTCTAATTCCAGAGGGTGCAAAATACATTTTCCATACCAGTGAGGGCTGGTGGCCTGAGGGTCCAGATATTCTCCTCAGCTTGAATAACTCATGACATTTTCCTTGGGTTGTTTATCGTCTCTTTTGAAGATAACACAGGTCAGAAGTAAAAAGTAATTTTGGATTTCCTCTGATATAAAGGAGGATTTGGAAGAGATTTTCGACCTTTTTCCTAACACTTTCTCATAGGGAAATACGAGGGATGTGCCTTTTCCATGAGGCCACACATGATGCGAAATTAGGATTGTCAAGGGAGTCTATATCATCAGGTACTCATTAAATTCCCAGCATTGCTGGTTTTGTGGATTCCAGGGAAGTGTCTCAGCCCTGTTTGAAAGACCTTGGTTTGACACTGAGAGCTGATAGGACTCACAGGGGAGGACATCAACCTCCCCCCACCACGAGACTAAACTCTTTAGGTTTTGTTGGCTAGACCACTGAGTTTAATTAAAACCTTGGTTTTAAGTTCCATAATTTATGAGGTTTGTCTCCTTCAATTAGTGACACGTGAAACCTGAGGATGAAGGCTGGGAGAGGTCATGGAGGAGAGGAGAGTGCAATCTAGGAAACAGCAGGGCTTTTTCTACTGGAGAGGAAACAAAACCAGAGCTAAGCCATAATGTGCAAATAATAAGGCAAACACAGAATTGCAGTTCTTGGCAAGGCTGCACATTCTTACAGCTTCATTGGGCTGCAGATGGACACCAGCCTGAGATGAGTTGCTCTTCTCCATTAAAATACAAAGCCTGTACTTCACATTTTGCCTTCCTCTCTCTGTTACAAAGTCAAATTAGCATCTTCTTTACCATTCTAAGTTGCATTCACCACTTCATGTTCAAGATATATGGGATAACTGTCTGTTGATATATGTCTGTGCATACAGATATATATTATTATGGGAGATTCCTGTTTTTCATCTTCACTTTGCCAGCATTAAAATCCGATGCACATTCCTCATTCCTTTATTTGCATGATTACTTGCAGCCTTACACATCTTTTATTAAAATTTACTTCCAGACCGTAGAACATTGGCCAAGCTGCTTGTACTTCATAAATCACCTCAACCCATACATGGAGACATGTTTTTTAAGGCAGATTTTAGCCTCAACATTGAAGTTTGTCTAATTGTCTCATGTTTGTTAACAGGAACAGAACGAAGGACAGGAGGAAATGGCCTCAAGTTGTGCCAGGGGAGATCTAGAGTGGATATTAGGAAAAAAAGCCTTCACTGAAAGGATGCTCAGGCATTGGAACAGGCTGCTCAGGGAAGTGGTGGGATCAGCAACCCTGGAAGTTTTCAAAACATGCATAGATGTGGCACTTGGGGACGTGGTTTTAGTGGCGGACTTGGCAGTGCTGGGTAAGTTTGGACTCAGTGATCTTACAGGTCTTTTCCAACCCAAACAATCCTTTGCACTTAAGAAAGTCAGGTTTGAGCAGACCTGACCACATCCAATCCAGAGGCTTCTCTTTTAGGTCTGGCACTAAGATCACCAAAGACAAACCCTTTGCCCTTCACACAGCTGCATTTGAGGCCTGATCCTATGCAGAGGGGAGCTCTTTGCTGTGACCCTGGCAGGCTGAGGGAGCATTTTTTCAGGGATCTTTAAACTCCCTTCCATAAACACTTTCTGGGGTTTAACAGGTTTACTGCAAATCTTCCCTTCCTTCTCCTGCAACAGCCAATAATCCTCTCTCACTATGGATGGAAGCTTCACATTAGGGGGCTAGAAAAGATTAATTTTGATTTTTAAAACAAATCCACCTCTGATCTGGCGTGAGGCTGGCACGATGCAGAGGTTGCCACTCAGACCACTACCCTGAAGTTCCCACATACTCAGACTTGCTCTCTTTTTTTAACATTCCTGCTCTCCTGTCTTCCAGTTTCAGGTCCAGGAAAGCAGGTATTTCAGAGAATACCAAATTCCAGAGCTTGCATGAAAGGACACCCTACTGCAGAAGTAATTTTTGCTAAGCAGATGCAGTTTGGATCCCTTATTAAAAGGGATCACAGTTATTCCCTGCACGGTTTAACAGCCACGTTTGCCTTGACCCGATATTTTGCATTTTATCCCCCCCTGTGCTGGGAATTCACAAAAAGGGTGAGGGAGGGGGAGAAATCCCTGTACATGTTCACAGTTCATTATACATTCAAGCTTCCTTTGAAAGTCTCTCACACTGAATATTAAGTTTTCCAAGCTTTCCCAGTGCTCCCTGTCTCTGAGGCCACGCTACAAATCGTTTCCCAGTAATTATGGAGGGGGAAAAAAAGAAAAGAAATTAATTATAGCAACTTGAAAACTCCAGAATGACCTTAAAAAACAACTTCAAGGTCTTCCAGGATGCTCTCCTTGTTGTCCTAAACTGGATCCCACCCTTGTTATTCCTGGGAGGAATAGCCCAGTCTCTTCCTGGGTGTTTTTTTATGAAGATGGAGCTGAAGACACTGTAATGGGAGCATGGGGGGATTGCTGGGGGCAATCTGCCACATGGATGGGCCCCTTCTCTCTTCCTGACCTACAAACTTCCATCCACCCATTGCTGTCTTCACAGCAGTGTCATGTGCCCTCTTATTTGGCAGAATAAAACCACCCAGGTTGGTGATGGTGATGTCAGTACATCCCCATTGCCAGACATGGATTGTCAAATGTTTACCCAGAAAGAAAAGAAATCTATCTCAGACACGCCACTTGTCTCTTGCTGTGGAGGAGTGAAGAAGAACTTGCAAAAAAATAACCGAAATCTCAAATTCAGAAATGAAAGAAAGCATCAAATTTTGCATTTGATGAGCATGTAGGTGCAGGAAACCAGTTGCAACAGGAGACACACTGGCCAGGAATCAAGGAACTCTCAGTGAGGTACAAAGATAACATGGATATCCTGCAGTATTACAGCTACTGCAATCTTTTTTTTGAAGATGATACAGTGAATTTGAGATTAGGGGTAACGAGGATGTGGGCAGGTTATATGACATCTGCTCATCTCAGGACAATCCCTTGGCCCTACTCATGAAACAAGTGGTGACAGTCTTTGAGGGAGGCTTCTGGAGATGGGGATACCAGGTCACAGCCCAAACTGCTCAGTTCCCCCATCTTCTGTTTTGTTTTTCTCTAATCACCATAGAGGAACCCACATTTCTCATTCTGACCATCAGTTTTCAAGCCTTGGAACAACTTTCAAGCACCCGAAGGAGAAAGTTTTGAACTTTTCAACGTTTTCTGCATCAGGGTTGGGAGGAGGAGAGGACTGGAGGTTGCTATTTCTCACCTCTGAGCGTGGAGTAGCCAAGGCAGAGCTTGCTCCCTGCCTTCCATGCTCACCTTGGCATAGCTGGGGAGAAGCAGAAAGTTCTGATGTCTGAGAGGGCTTTTGGAATCCCCCAGCAATTCCAGCTTTGCCTGCTAGGGCTGCTGTAGTGCGTCACTGAACCCTGAGGATTCATTTGGATATCAACCAGAGTCATTTAGGTCACAGGATCAGCCCTCAGCACGAGCCTGAAACTGCTCCTTTAGGTCCAACATTAAACTGTCAGTCACAGAAGGCGATTCAGAGGGAGGCAGATGCCAGTTGTCACATGGTGGTAGGGCAAGAAACTCAAGGCAGAGGTTGTGCCAAACCAGATGGTAAAAGGAACATCCAGCCTGCAGGAAGGTGCAGGAGTGGGACTCTGCACCCTCCTGTTTTTCCAGGCAACTCACACATCTAACATCCCACCTTCTCTGTTTCCCCCACCATCTCATCTTGAGCTGTTATGTATGACACCCTTTCTGATGATTTGACATCCTTCCTTGTGATTGATCTGAGCTATTCTTATCTTATCAAATTAAAGAAGACAGAAAATACAACAAGAATTAACCATCACTCCTTGCAGAAGGCTAAAAGAGGCTTCCTGTAGAAACCTGTGAAAAATAAGTGTATAAAGTCTCTAAAACAGGGCATAAGGCACATGCTGATTGACAAAGGGCTTTCACTCTCTTTAGTACAACAAAGCATTTCATTCTTTCTTCATAGAATAGTCAGATATCTCACAAATGTCAGCAATGCCAAATTAATCTTCTGTTGTTCCCTTTCTTTTTGTAGCTGATGCTTTTTCAGGTGCAGACACAGGTGACTGCCTTTTCCCTGCTTTCAGAGGGAACATCTTAAGAATCAGTATGGATGAGGCCACTAGATTTTGGAGAGGAGGAGCAGGGCAGAGTTCAGTTTAAAGCCAAAAGCCATGACATTTTTCTTCAAGAAGGAACAGTCCCTGGCTCTGCTTGACTCGGGCCCTCCAGTTCCAGTCAGGTGGGAAAAAGTCCTTGGTGCTTCCCATGGACAAGCTCACAGCAGCCTCTGAGCGTGTTTTTTCTCCAATCACTGCAAAAGAACCCACATTTCTCATTCTGGTCATCAGTTTTCAAGCCTCGTGACAAGTTTCAAGCCCCCAAAGCAGAAAGTTTTGAACTTTTCAACGTTTTTTTTCTACATCAGGGTTGGGAGATGGAGGGGCACTGGAGATTGCTCATGTGGCAGCAGAACAACTCATGACCTTCAAACTCATTTGATAGCACCAATTACTTTATTTCCCCCCTCCCCCCACCTCTGGAATGGTCCATTTTATGCAGCAAATTGCTTGAGAATACTGATTTTCCAGAAATCTTGTGAGTAAGTCTTATTTTTTAAAAGTCAGACAGCATTTACGAATCTGAATTCCACTCAATACCAAAAAGACATGAGACTCCACTTCAGCACACTTTAATGTTTAAATTTAAAGCTGTACTTTATAGCATTAATTCTAACACTTAGAATCTTGGAGTTATATCTTGTTGCTCTGGGAGCATTCCCAGCAAGCCACAGTTGTTACAGAGGCAGTGAGGAATTGTTCTCTATGAGTAAATGGTACAGAATTGGGCTCCAGGCGCTCAGATTCATGTGCTTTAACAAAAAATACGAGTTGATTACTGACATCAAAGTATTACAGTAATGATCAAGCACAGCAGGAAACACAAAAATCATAGATTGAGTGCAAAGAACCCATAAACAGCAAACTATGTACAAATAATATTATGACATTATTTAAACAATGGAATACCAGAGTGAAAAACTACAGCAACTGCATTTTGACCTTCATCATACAATGCAAAAGGAAACGTCACACTAAGCGTTTATGTGTTAAATTTCACTTCTTCCCAGCCACAGAAACAAAAGTGCCAGGCAATAACTCAGTAAGCTGTGCTTCCAGAGAGGAGTTTGAATGGAATAAATCATTAATTTCTCAAAGTAGAAGCTAAAATGTCTAAATGATGACTAATAAATCAGATACCCAGTAAGGACAAGTGACAGGTGAGATCTGAGCAGCTCCAATGACACTTCTGCACAGAACTACATTTTCTAAGTGTCAGCTCAGGGGATGAGCACAGAGATGCAGGATTTTCATTTCCATGTTATTTATTTATTTATTTATTTAGTCAGAAATTCCAACCAGCTGAAAGGAAGAAGTGAACAGAAAGTAAAAGAAAAAAAATAATTTGAGCTCGTTCTGAATCATTTCATTTGACCTAAAATTAAATGTTCCACGAATTTAAGGGAATGAAAACAATTATGTCTAGGATAATTTTTCAACTGAAAGCACTGCTTTCTAAATGAACATTTCGTTTAGCAAATCTGAGAGCAACACTTTGCTATTCATGATTTTTTAAGATTTCATGATTTTTAAGATTATTCAGGCCTAAGTTACTTGCCAAATTTGACCAAGAGCCAGACGTAGATTTTGTATCCCTAAACTTCATTTTCCAATAAATTCACTGCCTGGTTTACTGAAATATTTGCAGGACATAAAGCCACTTGTCTCTTCCCTAATGCTGGCAATAATTATAGTTTGTAAAGAGCGATACAAAAGCACCGGGAACTTGTTTATGAAAACGTAAACGAGTTTTAAATTCAGTGAATGCAATGGCTTGGAATAAGTGGAAAAAAAAAATACCAAAGCAGCTCAGTGTTAATGCTCAGCGCTCTCTGATGAATGTTAACTCCCAAGCAACGTGCTCTATCTCGTGTCTCTTCAGGCAGAAAGTGTGAGCAGACCTTTCTGCTCCTACACTTCATTTTCTCGAGGGCTGTAAAATCGCAATTTATCTCCAGAATAAACCTAATCTCTAAAAAAAAAAAAAACCCAACGATTTCTTAGTCACTTCTTTATGCCAGGTGTTAATGCTTCTTAACAGCTGCCACCTGCAGCCTGCTGAGCAATCAATAATTACAGCTCTCTTTACAGGTTCAGCTTTAAGCCCCAATAATGAATGGTGGTAGCAAAGGTTGCTGTCACTTGAGAACTCCCCACAGAATTGGGTTTAAATATCGTAATTCCACCTGCTCCCTCTCCTTCTTATGCATTCCTATGGCTCAAGGTGATGTACTGAAACCCAGGCAATGATTTTCTTGTTGCTGATGAGAGCAATCACAGAGAGGGAAAATATATTTCAATTCCTTTCTGAAATACTTTAATGAACACCATGCAGGCAGAAGGAAGGAGGTACCATCTTCTCTGAACACTGCCAAGTGTTTTCATAAAGGCACAAGAGGAAATAGAAGTGGTGCCTAAATTAGACAATTGCCCATGGAGGTTTTCCTAATTAATATCAGTGATTTGTTCCGAACCAGCTCACGCAGTAATTGCTGCTGAGTCCGGAAAGCCAAAGGGATTTCTGATGGATTAGCAACACACAGGTGATTTCAAACCTCTGTGAGATTTGAATCAGTCCTCCCTGAACGGAAATCAAATCTTTTCACAGGAAGAGGAGCATCCATTTGAAGTTCAGGGGCCGGAGAAGGCACTGGGATGCCTGGATTAATGACATCCATCCCTTCAGTTTATCACAGGGGACTGACTGCAAGGACTTGCTCCGAAGACAATATCTGTCACTGAGTGACATTTTATGCCATCACAGCTCTCCTGATGCCAGCAAGTGAAAACAGACAAGTTCAACTCTTAAATGCAAAATCAGCTCACAACTATAGGGTAGTTAATAGTGCTGCCTGAGGTCACATTGTAATGGCTTTTCCTAAATGGGAAAAGTGTTTTACAAAATCACATCGTTCTCTGTGACATTTGTCCGGGTTATTTTGCGGGAGAGAAAGAGCATCTCACTTTATTTTCTATTTTGCTCAGTGCCACTTGTTTCCTGCTTTGCTCCAAGGCAAAGGCACTTGTCTCTCACTGCCTCGTGTGGGGTTTGACCGGCCAAAAGCAGACAGGGCTCCCTCAAACCTCATGGGAAAGTTCTGTGCCTTAAAAGCACCACACATCCCTGTTTTTCATGTCAGATGGAGCTGATTCTAAATTAAACTTCTGAAGATCTCTGTTCTGAGGGAGGAATAAAGCTTGTCTGTGTCATCAGAGAGCAGCACAGACAAGCGTAGCTGCCTGGTTTGGCCTCAGAAATGGTGCTCTGAAATTCCCTGCTCCGATACAAATGCAATCCAGGTTGAATCCACTCCTACCTGCAGTGAGACCACGATCCTGGGAGAGAGGCAATGAAAGGAGCAACATGCTTTGCAGACAAGCCCAAGGTAAAGCAGTGAAAAACTCATTAAAGCAATCTAGCAAATGGCATAATCATGGAAATGGGCATTTTCTCTCTGAACAGTGCAATTTCTCTATGGAAATAAGGATAATGACTTTCTTATACATTTTAAGCAGGTGTGTAGAGCAAGGCACCCAGCAGGGGAGGGCCCTGTTAAAGTAGTACAGCTGGATAATAAAATGAAGCCAATGAATAACAGGATGAGGATCAGAATAAGAACTCTTCCAAAGAGCTCCCCCACCTGAGTCACCTGGAATTTCCAGCAGCACCAGTGCCATGGAGTCAAGGATGGAGTAACACCAGCACAGAAATAGGGTGGTGGGGACAGAATCATGGAATCCTGGGATGGTTTGGGTTGGAAGAGACTTTAAAGACCATCCAGTTCCAACCCCCTGCCATGGGCAGGGAAACTTTGCACTAGACCAGGTTACTCAGAGCTTCATCCAGGGATGAGGAGTCCATATTTCACTGTACAGCCTGTTCCCAGAACATCTGACCAGCACAGGGGTGGATACATGAGGTCCTGTAGGTCAGCCAAGCCTCAACCAAAATGATGTGGCAAGAGCTGAAGCCCCCTTCATTGTCTTGCAGCAGTTAAAACCCCTGTATCCAGAAGTACCTCCCACTTTTGCCTGTGGCTGCAATAAAATAAGGCAGGGTAAGGAATTTCAAAGACATATTTCGCTCACACAGCTCAGCTTGAATACATTTGCACTTTCAGAATTAAGCACTTCTCGTTTCTCGCCCAACTTTTAGCATGATTTCTGCAGTGAATTTACTGCTGTGAGTTGCCTTAGCTGAGAATTGCTGGGAGTGAAAAGCAAGGCTCTCCATCCAGCCAGTGCCATGAATAATGTGTGCATGTGCTCTCACATATATCCATGTGTGCTGTTGTCATTTTTGGACACTCTGAGATTTATGAAATGTAAAATGCAATCCCCGAGTGCTGGCAATTCTCACTTAAGAATAAAATCTAAGAGTGAAAAATGTATATGAATGTCAAAGAACAGTGAAATCTTTAGGAGGGAACATGCTCAGGAAACCTCTTAGGAGGTTTCATTTCTTCACTCATCTGTCATCCTTATAAATTGCTTCTTTTTTTTTTTTTCCCATGTGAGAATGGAGAGCACAAACAATCACAAAACTTCTTTAAGGGAGATTTTCCAGAAAACACCATAAAGCAAGATTTTTCCCAGCATCTTTGGTACCCAGTCAGTTCATAATCCTTTTGCAGAGCCCAAATGATTCCACGTGCCTAATCCTGCACACTGCAAGGGGGCTTGTTTGCCACAATTCTTGTTCCCAATATAAATGTTGTATAACTACAAATAACAGGTGTGTGAGAATAAAAGGTCACTTTTAGTGGGAGTTAAGATGTGTTTTTCACTGGAAGGTGGTTAAAAAGCAGAACTCAGAGGGCTTACTCAGAAAAATGAAGTAAAGAACTTGTGGAGATACTGAGTTAACCTGTTGGCATCAGAGTGAGGCCAAAGCATGGCTCTTCCACAGACACAATCTGTGACATCAGATTAATGATTTAATTTCTATGTATGGTACATTCAGATAAAGTTTTAACCTGACTGCTCTCTTTCTAGACATCTATGAAAACAGCAGTTATCATTCTGTGATACAGGGATAGGGATCATTCCTATATTCCACCCAGACTGGCTCAGACACACATAAAACACCCCAAAAAAGCATTCAGGGTCTTAGTTCCCAGTCAGGACCTGTCTCGGTATCTGCAAGGCTGAGGTTTGAGGCTTCAGTCACTTCAGGCATAATGTGGCTGTTTCTTCCTCAATATACACTCAGGATCCAGCTCTTGGCCAAGGACAAAGGGGTTGGAACCAGGTGGATTTAAAGGTCCTTTCCAACCCAAACCACTCTGTGATTCTGTGACACCCCCAGAATATGAGCAAACCACAACAAGGAAGGGATGTGCTTCTTTCCTAGGCTTTGTCTGTCTGTACTGATGTGTGAATCCTTTGTGTAAGGAGAACACGATTCAACCATGTAGAGTCTGGATACTGTGGGGAAATCAAATGGGAAACACCAAGGATGATATCCAGGAGAAGGAATCCTGGGCTAAATCAAAGCAACACATCTCAGCTACTCTTGGTGAAATCACAGCAATACAACAATATCTGATTCTTTAAACCAACAACTTGCAAATTGCCTTGGAGAAACAACCCAGAGCTGTAAACATGACAAATTTTCAGCAACTTTTGGTGAGGACATCAATTAAGGCAGGACAGTGTTATTATAATGTTTAACCACCAAGCCTGACACAAACATAATTCCAGTCAATCCCAATTTACTTTCAAATACACACACTTGCTAATAAATTGATATCTGTTTTCTTCAAAGTTCATATCTGCCCCAGGCATAGCACAAGGCTGAATTTGGGGCCAAATGTTCAATCTTTGGGTTCCTGAAGTTCAAAGGATGAAGTAAAGAACTGAATATTTGAGTCACCACTGAAGCTCATGGGTGCTGAGGCACCCAGGCCTTCAGATTTAGCAGAAGGTGGAGCATGGGAGTTTTTACAAGGGGAGAAAGTTAAATATTATAATGGGAAGAAGTGCTTTAAGTGATGCTTCTTCTCCCATTTCTTATCCCCCAGCCCTCCATTCTGAGTACAATCTCAAATCCCCTTCACCTCCTCCTCCAGTCCTTAACCCCACAATATCATGGATTTTCCATCCAGTCAGCACCTTTATCAGCCCTCTGAAACCATCACAAAGACTTCGAAAATGGGAAGGTGTTAAACGCTAATACCTAATACTGCCTATCTTATTCCCACCAGGTCAAGAATTCCTGAAATGGGTCTCTCTTTGGAGCTATTAATACCTTGTATTTTCCTGAACATACTTTCCACTGTGCTGAATAAAACCTTTAAGAATAATGTAACTCCTTTTGTGTGATTTCAAAAATACATTAAGGGAGGCCTTACTGTGCAGATTCCTTTGTGGGCTGCTAATGTGCATTTCAGTTGTACTTTACATTTTAAACTTAAATTTAAATGTTAGAGGTCTGGAACCTCTGGCAGCAGATAAAATGTGACCTGCTTCATGTGTAGGACATCCTTTACATTTACAGATTTGAAGCACTACTATTTTAATTTCTTCAAAGGAACAAAAACAGTCAGAAAGACTCCAAACTAAAAATGAACTGATTGTTTTGCTATCAAACCCTTAAGGGCAGTATAAAGGACTTTGGGAAATCATACAGGTGATTGGAAGGCATCATCCTATTTGAGCTGTGGTGCTTGGAGATTCCTTCATTAATGAAATATTCTTTTTCTTTTTCTTTTTCTTTTTCTTTTTTTATTTTTATTTTTCTTCTTTTTCTTCTTCTTCTTCCTTCTTTCTTCTTCTTTCTTCTTCTTCTTCCTTCTTTCTTCTTCTTTCTTCTTCTTCTTCTTCTTCTTCTTTCTACTTCTTCTTCTTCTTCTTCTTCTTCTTTCTACTTCTTCTCCTTCTCTTTCTCCTCCTTCTTTCTTCTTCTTCTAATATTTTTTAAAAATAGTGGACAGAAGTTCTGGTCCTGCACCGAGACCTCCTGAGCAAACAGGGCAGAGCCCCAGAGGAGCAGCCAACACAAGCTCCAGGGACAAACATTGGGCTTGCACTGGAAAAAGAAGAATTTACTAGAAATAGGCAGGTTCCAGAGGATGATTCAGAGCCTTGTAAACTCAGCATAGAGATGATCTTTGATTCTGTGAGTGGTGGTGGTGGTGAGGAATGGAGCACCATGGTGCTTGGGCTGGGGCTTGCTGGGAACGCAGCAGCTCCAGGCGGCTCTGCGTGAATAAATCTACATGCCCAATTAATTCAGCACCAGCCCTGCCTGCCCACACAGCTCCGAATTTTTACCAGAGATGGAAATAAATGATTCCAGGCTCCCTGTTTAATACCAACAACCCCTTGTGCTGTCAGTGGACTCAGGTCCAGACGAAAGGTGTGGGTGTATTGCTCCCTGCAAACTAATCTCCAGAGCACCGAGATGAGAAGCCTCGGCAAAAGAGATTGAAATAGAAGGAGCAGATTCAGATAAATTCCACTTTAACCTCTACAAATGCAAAGAAACTGTTGATATTAACCAGAGAAAATAATTCCCAAGCGAGGATCGACATATTTCTAACACAACAGACGTTTTGCTCTTAATAGTCCTCTTTTTGCTTGATTTTAATTAACAGAAACATTATGCAGGCAGATGTAGGTGGAAGGGGCTTGGATTCAATCCTCAGGTGTCACTAACAAATATCATCTTGGGGTCCCACCCACATCCATCCTGCTTGGGGGTGAAATTCCTACTTGCAAACGAAAAAATCAAAGGATTGAAGCAAACAGTGTTTTATTGAGGGAAGAAAAGGACAATGAGGAAGACAAGCAGGCAAATATGTGACAACCACCAAGCATTTTCTGGGTACAAAGGTGCTTTGTTAAAGCCCTGCTCTCATTTTTAGGTGAGGCAGCTGCCCTCTCACTGCCCACACCACACCTCTTGTAGTAACACAGCATTCCCAGCTGGCATGTCCCTGTCTCTGATCCAGTGAACCCTGCTGCATGGAATCATAGAATACCCTGAGCTGGAAGGGACCCACAAGGATCATCAAATCCAACTCCAGGCCCTGCACAGACACCCCAACAATCCCACCCTGTGACTGAGAATGTTGTCCAACCCCTCCTGGAGCTCTGGCAGCCTTGGTGCTGTGCCCACTGCCCTGGGGAGCCTGGTCAGTGCCAACCA
>JAWWES010000081.1:2850143-2889473 GCA_035583135.1 Lophotriccus pileatus | reverse complement strand
TCCTTCAAGGTGATGCCTCATGCTGTCTTCCCTCTCACACTCCCATAATTTCACACTGATTACCCTTTCAAGACAAGAGGTGCCTGCTGAGGAGGCTGGGCCCAAAATCTGCAGGCTAAGAGAGAAAACACATCGCCCATACTGTCAGAACCTAAAATACTCTGGTTTGGGGTTTATGCAATGGCACCAACATCTTAAAAATGTGCAGCATATGCAGTCAACACACACACCACAGCAGCTTGAGGAGACATATTCATAAAGTATTGGGAAGATGCACATCAGCTCCAGATCTTGCTGCAAATCTGATCTGTTAACTGGATTTACAGGGTAAGCTGGAATACTAAAAGTAGTAGTAGGGAACAGAGGTGGAAGCTTGACCCTGTCTCATTTGGTGTCATGGTGTTGATGAGGTAGATCCATCTCAGTGGATAACAGGTCAGGAAAGGACTCAGAGGCTCAGAGTCCTCTCCTGTGTGCTCTGCCCTGGATGCCCCTCTACCATCCCACGTCCACACTTGAAACCCGTGAACGAGAAATGTCCTATGAGTAGGGTTTTCTTGGAACTATTGTGCCAGTGTCTCCCACTGTGATATTCTCATCAGAGTATCACAAGTGGATTCAAACAGTTCATCACTATCACTGCAGCACATCTGAATTTAAAGACAGATGTATTTTTTGCCAGAAATATCTCTTTCTTTTTTTTTATTGGAACATGTGTTTTCTAATTAATTTTTATTTCATCATCTCTCACTGAGCTCCAGTTTAATTGCCTTTTGGTGCTGACACTTTACAAAGACATTTTGAAAGTGGATAAATCTCTTGCAGTTGGTTCTGAGACTGGAAGAAACAAGCAATAACTTCAAGTCAGTTTTAGATTTGGACAACTTCAAAAATGAGTGATAACTACAGATATGAGTTTTATTGTGGAGGAGAGGATTTGTGATCTCAGAGGGTACTTACTGTTTCTTCCTTGAATGTATATAAATAAAACCCTCAGTGGCATTTTTATGACTCCATATTTGCTGAAGGAGAATGAACTGACACAGTTACAGGCGTTACAAAGAGCCCTGTTTGAACACATTCCTTCTCCACACGATTTTAATGGCAGCATAACCACGGTATTTATCTGCTGTAACCATGAAATCTAGATTAGGAACAGGATTTTCTGGAATTCCATCTGGAAGGCCTATCCTGTACCAACAGACAGGATCTGGGATAGCTTCCCCCAGTTCTCCATGTGAAAAAGAAAAGTTGTCCTGACTTTTATTTGCTGCTGTAATTTTTTATATAAGGGCACTTGGCACAAGAGAGATGTGGCCACTGCCTCTCAAATTACTGGCAACTGTTTCAGAGACAACACTCCAGACTCTCAAGCCAAAATTCACCTTTGGGTAATCAAAATACCCCTCTCCTCCTGTCTATATGATGCACCAAAGTGGAAAGAGTTGAAGCGGAAAAACCTTTAATAGGTTTTACTTCTCCCTGCTTGGAGAATGGAAGAGGCAGGTGGGCATTTTGCCAGCCTTCCACACGGGGCAAATGTCCCCCGTGGGGCTCTGCCCAGAGAGCACAATCCTTCCACAATATTTGGGAATTCGTGCCAGATACCCAGGAGCAAGATTTGACACATGATTCCTAGAAGGTGGGATGTGGACAGCTCTCTGGGACTGGTGTGATCACTGCCACAGGCTGACACTCCTCTCAAGTGCCAGGAGCAGGCACGTTGCCCAAAACATTATTAATTTTCCAGCCAATCAGTTTTCAGTGGAATTCTTTCCCGCTGAACTGTAATTTATTTGTGATAACAACAACTTCATTTCACCGAATGGCTTTTTAATACTTCCAACTATATAAAAAAAAATTAACAATTAATCTTACCACATGTCACCCCTCATTATCAGCTCAGCAGTGGATTATCCTAGCTTGGGCTGAGGCCTCCAGGGCCTAAGTGTGGGTATGTGATAATGACCAGATGGTTTACCTGAACAATGGAGATTTACTAAAATAAAGGGAGAGAATCACATCCCTGTATGTTTTCACTTATCTGCAGAATTGAGGGCTTTTTTTGTCACAGCATCCATCACTGACAAGCACCAGAGAGCTGGAAGTTAAGCATAGAGTAATAATAATCACAGTGTAATGGCCTCCTGCCTGGGCTGAGCATCTGTTTTGCCTCCAGCTCAGCCAGTGAAAACTCTCTGCTCTTCAACAGGAATTCATCTGACTAAATATAGGCATCTCTGAGGAGGCAGAGCCTCTGAACTAGTTCTCCTGGGCTTCCCAAACTGCAAAATCTAGGAGCTGGTCATGGATCTGTGTGCCCAGGGACTCTTGCTGCGTGTCTTTTCGCATATTCCCAGGTCTCCTAGAATTCCCCCTCAGTGAGGCAGCTACTGGCCTGGCCCCAAGAAAGTTAAGCAAGGGCTCCTCTGGACTCCTACCCCAATGCAGATGTCCCAGTGATGTGACTGTGCTCTCTGGTGTCACTCATAAATCCTTCTCCACGCCAGAGCCCGTGCTGTGGTGGGATAAAGCCAGAACAGGGCAGCCTACATCTGGAAATTGCAGGTAAGAGGAGTAACCCCAAAGCCCTGCTCAGCCTTGCTGCAGATGGGCTGCTCTTTCCCAGACTAACCCATTCATCCATGCCTTTTTACCCCAGTTCCTCCCTCAGAATTACTCTTGATTTACTGTAGCCCTTGTGTCAGGTAGATGGTGTCCCAGGAGCAATTTTCCCATGGTTTCCAGTCCCAGCATTGTCCACTGCTCCTTCTCCCCCATTTTGGCAGTGGAGAACTCATGTATAATCACTGCAGGGGAACTGGATGTATTTGCCAAGGGCAAGGTGATGGGACAAAGTGGCAAAGAACATCAGGAACGGAAAAATTAGCCAGGATTTACCACCATGTGGGTAGATCACTTCCCAAGGTGCTCCTGTCTCAGGACAGATTTAGCCTGTCCTTGTAGACAGAGCCTTACACAGCTTTTACTAGGGAAGATCATGGACACTCAGGTGATCTCAAGCCCTGCAAATCTACTCCAATAAGCCCAGTTTTGATTCTCCTAACAGGAAAATGTCTCCCTTACACTTTTATTACAGACACTCCTGTCTGAGATGTGTACAATTAAAGCCACAGTCACCAACACAAACATCTGCTTTGGTATTGCCCTGAGCAGCAAAGCATTAGGTGTAATTAAACATTAAGGCCTTTCTTCTATATCCCTCTCTATAAAAATTAATTTACTTAACAGGAAGATTAGAAGCTTCAATAAAGAACAGGCTGTTATTAGTCCTGATTCCTGTCTTTACCTTATCTTCTCTTTACACAGAGGATGAAAATGGCTGAAAATTAACCTTCTGAGGCTTGTCTGGTTCTTCCCAGGCCAAGGGATTGCCTTTAATTTTAGTTCCAGGAATGGAGCCAGTGTGTGATCATTTTTAAAGGCTGTTTAGCTGAGATAAGTCATGCTTCTGAGTGGCAACATTTTCAAAAGGGTTATGTCCTACAGGACCTTAAATCAAATTTTTACTTGTGACTTATGAAAGTAGATGTGGAACATCAATTTGCAACAATGTCCCAGGTCCCCAGAATCAAATCCTGTCAGCAGGAGTCAAGTCCCTTTGAAGATCTGGGTCCTGCACTTATTGATATTCCAGGGATTTGACCCAGCAGCAAGATCCTGCACATCATCTGCTCTGTGGTAGTTGTTTATGTTCCTGGGCACAGGGTTGGGATGTAAACAGAAGGCAGTTTATGCCTTAGGAAAAGAGAAATTCAAATTACCTGTTATTTACCATCACTGTCTTCTGAAAGGTAAAGGCAAGAACACAGACAGCCATGGAGCAGTTGATGAAGAAGTTTATTTACATTGAAGCCTGAAGGCTCCTAAATGACAGTGTCATAATTAAAAAACAAGATGCTTGCTTTTCCTCAAAATGATTTAACCAAGGTTTAAATCACACTGATTTAATATGAATGATCTTAAAATGCTTAACAAATAGTGGGCCAGATTAATTTCTGTGTTATGGCAATTCACTTTGGGAAAACTTTCTCAGCAAACTTTGCTGCATTTTGTTTCAATATTGTTCCTCTTTTGCCTGTTTGAGGAAATTAAATCACATCTTTAAAAAAAACTGCAGGTGAGAAATGTGTAGAATGACTCACCTGAGGAGACAAATCAGTTAATGCAAATATCTGTGGTCAGTTTGAGAGTCCAGAGTCAGGAAGGATTAGGTAATTCATCTTTGTGGTCCAGGTCTTCCATGATGGGACTTAAATATTATTGCTGCTCTGTGCAGTCCCAGTCACTCTTTTCCTTTGTTTATGTGGCAAAACTTTGATTATAAAGTCCCAAGCTGTTCCTGCTGACATGAATAAATAGGTCCCATCATGCACAATAATCAGGACAGTGGGTGGAAATCCTCAACAAATTATTGACAATTACACAAAGATGCTCCATCAGCAATACAGCAACACCAGACTGTCAGGAGGATGAACTGACAGCAGGTGACTTACACCAGGGTAATTTTTCATACCCTTCTGTGGGAATACTGGGCTAATTGAGAATGTAATTAGGCCAGATGTTAAAAACTGTAGTAGTTTTTAGTGCTTCACACTCTTGTTTTAATCCTGGAGTCATAGAATGGTTTGGGTTGGAAGGGATCTTGAAGATCATCAGGTTCCAAACCCCTGCCATGAGCAGGGACACCTTCCACTAAAACCAGGTTTCTCCAAGCCCCATCCAACCTGGCCTTGGATCCAGGGATGGGATCTCTCTGCAACCTGTGCCAATGTCTCACTAATTAACTCCAGAAATGCGGGATAGAACGAGTTCCAACTTATTAACCAGGGGGGTGTTGGAAGGAACACTTGTTTAGGAAGGGATGAGCTTGTCTGAAACAATACCAGAAGGCTCAGCAGCAGCAGCCCTTCACCTTACTGCCGAGGAGGCAAAGCCCCCTGCAGGACTGAGCCCAAAGACTCAGCACCACTGAGCTGTTTGGGGCATTAATCTGCAGAATCTGACCTAGCAGCACAGTTCAGCTGCTTGAACAGCCCCTTTAGTGTCATCAAAAATAAACTGGGCTACCCCAGCAGTTCTTAGTTGTTCAGATCTCCTACAGGTCCTGTTTCATGCCTGGTAGCTCAATGCAATGTTTCAGAGGTCTCAAATATTAGGTATCTTTTCAGGTCTTCACGTAGAACCCTGATGGTCATTGACAAAAGTGGTGGAGGACTCTTCATTTTACTGCTGAAAAGAATTAACATGAAAGCTAGAGATGTGGGAATCTCTGATGTGTGACTGGTGTAAGGCTTGAGCAGTAGCAGAGTCAGGCCATGAGAACAGTGTCTGTGGCCTTTCTCTGCAGAACAGCAGGAAAAATCCAGATCCCTTTTTATACCTTTCTTGTATGTTTTGTATTTATTCTCATAAACTGAGCCACAGCCTTTAAAAGGTTTCTCTCTTGTCCTGCCAGCGCTTGCAAAACAGAGACTAATTCTACAGCAGGAATTGCAATTTCAGCCCTACTGGATGACAAATAAAGACATGTCCCCTCACATATTTATGGGATATAATGGCTGAGAGATTAGAACTTTTTAATCATGTTTTTGGTCTTGCCTCAAGTCACAGGCACTTTGGGAAAAGCGAGTGAAACACTTTTCAAGTCAGGGGCTGGGAAAAAACCCCCCAACAACTCCCCTTCCTCTTCAGAACCACAAAGAAACCACTCAGGCAAAGCTTAATATGTTGTTTGTTTGTTTGTTTTTGCCTAAAAAGGAAAAGCCAGAGTGTCTCTGAGGTCCAGTAAAAACTTTGACATGAGCAGATGAGAGCCAGAGAGCAGTGATGCAATGGAAGCTGGAAGGGTCAGCAGCTGGTAGCATCAACACCTCTGGTGACTGGCAAGGCAAATGTAAATCTGATTGCCCTGACCCCTGACTTTCTGAGGGATGACAAGGCAGTGTGTAATGCAGGAGCCTTTCTGCATTAACTAGACTTGCTTTTTTCTGGGTTATCACAATTAAACTGGCTGCTCCCAAGGCAGTGCCCCCAGGCATCCTGGCTTTGGGATTTACTGCTTGAGACAACACTTGCCAGATTAGGAAAAATAAAAAAAAAAAAGGTTTTTCCAAATCTCTGTGTGACTCCTTGTTTTATAGAGCTGAAGTAAAGCTGCTCCAGCTTCAGTTGCTTTGTGTTTTAGATATCACTGGGTTTTACGACTGCAGAATGTTTTCCCATTTATTAGCTGCTCTGCCTGGAATGCAGTGATGGATTATTTATTGAGCACAACAACACCCCCCTCTGCAACTGCTGATGTGGTGTTTGTCCAGTGATGAAGGACTGGGAGACAATGAGGTCCAGCTGTGTCCCTGGATCCAAAGCAGCCCCAGCCTTTGGAAGGGGTTGTTCTCTTTCCTGGGATATGGAGAATTTCTATCAGAGCTGATCTTTGTGCATTTACTTCTCAGACAGGAAATAGTTGCCCATTTCATTGCTCAGATTTTGGAAGGCAGCTTACAGGGTAATGGCTGAACACCCACAGAATCATGGAAACATTAAGAACATTGGAAAAGACCTCCAAGACCATCAAGTCCAACCGTTGAACTAAAACCACCATGTCCATTAAACCAGATCTCGAAGTGTTAGGTCCACCCATTTGTTCAACACTTCCAGGCATGGTGACTCCACCACTTCCCTGGGGAGCCTGTTCCAGTGCTTAACCACTCTTTCAGTGAAGAAAGACTACAGTATTAAGCCCTCTAAAGGCAAATCAGAAGACTCAGCTCCTGTTTCCATGCACTCCTTCAATCACCTGTGCCCACGACCTTCCCAAACTAACTAAACATTTCGGCATTACTTTTAAAATCCAGTTAACTCAGCCCATTTATCCATATGGGGTGCATTTATCCATATGACCAAGGGATGTCTCTTCCCCAGCTGTCACTTCCCAGAGCTGCCACTGACTGGCACCAGGGCCTCCAGCTGAGGGATGAAACTGGGCTGGGATCAAGTCAGGACGATTCCCCCGCCGCTCCCTCGTGCTGCCGAACGTAAGCTGCAATTCCAGGGGGACCAAAGTTTCCTTTCAACAAAAGGGCATTGTTCTAAGCCAGTCCCAGTGCAACTATCAACTTCCAAATATTAGATGATGCTGAAGTCCTTTTTCAAGCAACCCTTCCCCAGCTAAAATAACATAAGCGCAGCCTTCGCTGCTGAGTTGTTCTGTTCCCCTTCAATTGGCCTATCTAGGGGTTGAATAATCTGTCATTTTATATCTCCTGAGCTCAAATTTTGCTGGGGGTGGCAGGCAAGTATTTTGCAATGCATTCTATCTTGCTTCTGGAATAGATGGGAAGATTTTTTGAAGGTCCTCAAGCACACTGGGGAGCCAGCTCACCTTGCAGGATGACAAAAAAGAGCAATTATCTCCAACTGAAGCTGCAGGCACAAAGGAAAAATAAATACAGGCTACAGAAAACATGCCAGAGACCCCACAGAGCTCATGGAAAACTTCTTTTTAAAGGAGCAGATTGGTTATGGAATACCATCTCCCTCCAGTGCTAAAGAGAAACACAGAGTGCCGCTTGAGGTTTGTAGTTCCTTTGGGGAAAAAACCCCTCATGGGATAATTGGGATAATACAGCATGGCACACCATGGGTTTCTGCAAGAGAAATGGTGAAGAAGTCACCCCCATGCCTGATCCCAGCACAGCCTCTCCTTACAATACAGACCACATGGAAGAATGGGAAAGATGCTCTGCCTTCTTGTGGGATGGAAACCTGCCCAAACAGGGCAATGGATGAGCCAGGAGCAATCTGGGCTTTTCAGAGCTACCAATTCACCTACTGGAAAATGAGTCCTTACCTAAGAGTAGGGACTCATGGTATAGCTCAACACAGCTCCCAGCATGGAGGTTGTTGGTTTTTCCATGGTTTTTTTCCCAGTAGTATCAGGTAATAGCAAGCCTCCCAGGACACAAATGCCCCAGAGTCCCCACGGAGGAGAAGCCTGACAGGCTCCTTTCTTGGCATAGTTGTGTTTCTGCTGGCAGCTCCCTTGGGATCGTGCTCCATTCCAGGGTGAACTGGCTTCCAGTGGCCCTTCAAACATTAGACAAAAGCAAAGGCCACAGCACTAAAAAAGCTGAATGTGGTACTAATACTCTTTTAGGAGGAAATCAGAACAGGTTTTTTTTTTGCTTGGAAATTAGATGTGTCTACAAAGCAGACCCAGGTAGAAGCCACTCTCTGTTCCCAGGTAAGCAGTGATAAGATGAGAGGAAATGTCCTCCAGTTGTGCCAGGAGGGGTTTAGATTGGTTATTAGGAACATTCTCCTCACTGAGAGGGTGGTCAGGCATTGGGACAGGCTGGCCAGGGAAGTGGTGGAATTGTCATCCCTGGAACTGTTCAAAAAACATGTCGCTGTGGCATGTGGGGACAGGTTTAGTGGTGGACTTGGCAGTGCTGGGTTAATGGTGGGACTTGATGACCTTAGAGGTCTTTTCCAGTCCTAGTGATTCTATTACTTTAAGATTTTGAGGGCAGATATCCAGCACAGCTGAGTGCTGGTGTGTGGGACCTCAGAAACCCACTGTCACACAAATAAATTGCAAAGAGGCCAACACAGTCTACAGAACACTTTCTGGGAGGTTCCTGACCTCTCTGCCCGGGTGTTGCCTGCTTGGACAACATCTCAGGTGAGCAAAGTCTAAATTGATGATATGGACAGGTCTGGACCTGTCTTTCATCCACCAACACCTAATATAGAACTAAACCTACTGAAATGCAACAGTTCCTTGTTGTCCCCTCTTTTTCTGAGAAACCAGCAAGGCTGGCTGCGTTTTTGTGGCCATTTGTCACCCAGGTGAGATCAGGGCAACATCTCTCAGTCTCTGGAGCCCAAGAAGCGCTTGGACAAGGTGTGATTCTGGGGTTGTTCCGTGCAGGGCCGGGAGTGGGACTCAGTGATCTTTGTTGGTCCCTTCCAATTTGGGATATTCAATGATTCTCTACCTCTCTCACCACACACAGGTTATACAGAAGAGATTCTGTTAAATGTACACAGAAACATTCATAGAAACATTGCATGAATTTTCTGACACTGATGGAGGTGTTGCTGTACCTGCAGTCCCAAGGTGTGCTCTGAGGGCAGCAGATGAAGAACCAGGCTGACTCGGTGCCACGAGGTAGCAGAAGGAAGCTGCTTGCCTTTAAGCAGTGTGAAATCAGGTTCCCTGAGCTGAGTTTCACACCCAGCAAAGCGCAGTGCAGATGGCAGGTCTGCATCTCTCAAGGCAGATCTATAAATTACGGCCTCCTGGCTCGTTGAAGTTGCCTTTAATTCTGCTGCCCTCTTAATCCATGCCATGAGAAAGAGAAGTTGGGGATGCAAAGCACTTACCTTTTCTGCAGTTGCTGAGCAATAAGTATTTTATCTGCTGGGGAGGAAAGAAAGGTAGGAAGAAACCTGTAGAATTCCCCTGTTTTTTGTGGTTTGTGCTGAGGCTTCTTGTGTTCACTGTCAGATTTCTGGGTACTTATTCTGAACACATCCTCTTCAGGAGCTCAGACACAGAAAACAGAGGGGGATGAGTTTGTAGGTATTTTGTTATTTGACAGACGCAAAGTGTCTTGCACACTACCTCTGGGCAAGGTTCCCAGATAACATCAACCAACCTAACTGGGTGCCACAGAAGAAAATTAAACCTGTTAATTCACTTTGTGTTGGCAAAAAATACAAGTGTACAGTACATCACTGCATAATTATTCTGATTTAGTATCCGTAGGTTCACAGTAGAGGAGCAGCAAAGTGATCCGTTCTCAAAAAAGGTAGATTTATTTTACACAATGAAGAAAGCCTTTTACTGCAGAAATTTAATTATGGGCTAATCCTTTCCAGCAGCTTGAGGAGCAAGTAGAAAGAGATTCCCATTGGTAAGGAGTCACAGGAGTTCACCAGCATTAAGGAGCTCCACTGGCAGGACAGAGGATGTGGGTCTCCTATAAATAGTGCAGGACGTAGGACTGAACTTGCCATTTCCTGCAGCGGAAAGAACTGTCCTTTCTCAATACGCCACTGAGAACAGTTCAGCCCACTAATTTAATAAGAGGGGGAAATAATAGGTCTAAAATGAAATACTGGAGTCAGTGGGAATTTTGCCACTCACTGCACAAAGATTTTGCTCCGTGTCTTTGTGCAGGAATGCCGGGAAAGTGAAAAGCAGGAGAGAAAATTAGTGATGTCTTGTCACGCTTTATGGGGATTTAGCTTGGTAATTGAGCCTGAGTGAGCAGGATCTGGGGGCAGTTCTTTACTGAAAGGGTTATCAAATGTTGGAATAGAGTGCCCAGAATAGTGGTGGAGTCACCACCCATGGAAGTGTCCAAATCACGTGGATGTGGCATTTGTGGACATGGTTTGGTGGTGAACAAGGTGGTGCTGGGTTAATGGTTGGACCTGATGATCTTGGAGGTCTTTTCCAACCCTAATGATTCTAAATGGTCCCTAAGCCTTCTGCCTGCTCCTCATCATCCCTCCCAAGAGAAAGGAATGTCAGAAACTGGAATAGCCTTTTTTAATATTTAGGTCCAGGGAAAATGCTTCTAAAGCCTAGTTATGGCTCTACTGATCAAAGTCTTACTGTGTGGTAATTTCAGTGATGCTCAGAGGGGCACAGAAGGTCCCACTCTGCCAACTCTGTCTCTAAGGAGACAAGAAACGAGACTGTCTTTGCAAAACTCTCTTCTTGTCACAGAGGAGAAACAAAGATTTTATTTTTACTCTCCCTGCAGGAAAGTGATCTGATCTAAATAAATTATAGGTGTACACTAAAAGAAAGAACACCCCCTCCCCTTCTGCACCTACAGAAAATTCACTGAAATAACAAATCTGCATAGAAATAGGAGATGCTGTCATGCCTGATGGATAGTCTAGGAACAGGCCAATTGCATTACCAGGAAGACAGTAAACATTCTTGTTCTCCTTTTTAAAATAAATTATGGCCTGTTAATACATGTTTTGCTGCCATAATAATGCCAAAAATGAAATTACTTGTCCTGCATCAAACGCATCAAAGCTAAACGCGCTGGTTTTCCGTTGCAGCTGTTGGATGCTCCCAGCTCTTCAAAGACCATTTCATGGGACTCCTTGAGAGTCTCCTCACAGTGAGTCACCAAAAGTCATCTCCCTTCCCTTGAGATGACTGCTGGAAAGCAGAATTTCGGGGAAGCTGCTGAGCTGAGGGAAGTTTTCACAGCTTCCTTACAGACCTACTGCTGTTATTCCCTCCGAGGCACCACGAGGACCATGAGAAGACGTGGCCACCACAGCTGCTCTTGTGGCCTCTGTGAGCTCAGCAGAAGTCATGGAAAATCAAGGAACTGAGCAGTCATAAATTTTAACAATGCCTTAACGTTAGCAGGTCAAATTCCCTGAGTTTTTCTGTGTGCAGCCCAACAACTCGAGGCTGAAGAGGAGCCTGGAGTGTGGAACCCCTTGCAGTGGGAAAACCCTACAGAAGGTCTTCATGTACCAGTGACCAAAGAGTGCTCTGGGGCTGTAACGACCAAAAATCCATTTCACAACTTGTTTTAAGGCCACTGAACAACAATTCTCCGGGCCCAAAAGCCTAAAGAGAGATGAACGTCAGTGCTGATCATCGGGCAATGCTACAGGAGAGAGTCAAAGTTGGAGTGCAGGTGTCCAGGAGAGGCCAGAAGAAACCACAGATAACAGGTCACTTCTTTAACTTTTGTTCTCTTCAGTGTGACAGCTCAAAAGTACCAGCCAGGCTTCATGGATGTAAAACACAACATTATAAAAATATCTTGTATTTAAAAAAGGAACGAACCCCTTCTGTGGAAGAGGCACGGGGTTGAATAACTGGAGCTGGCAGCTTTATGCTCAACCTGGTCTTTTGCTGCAGGGAGAGCATGTAAACAAAAGGTGATTTCAGTGACTGAGCCACCTCAGGAAAACTGGGAGGGGTTTGAATTCGTTTTAGCAAAATTGCAACCGTTGCCAAGCCACGGTGTGAGCAGGACTCATTATCTGCAATATTGGATCACAAATCAAAGATTGCAAAGGCCCACACAAGAACAGTGCAACAAAAAATACTCAATCAACCCTTGAACAAAAAAGCAATCTGGAACATATTTCTATGATACAGTAAGAGCCTTGGAGGCGAAGCAGTAGGAATAAATAAAATAAATCAGTAAAAAATGAGACCTCCAGTCATTCTCTTCTGGCCCACTTCAAAGTTGCATTACTAGCAGAGGAACTGGGGGTGAGAGAGAATTAAGTTGAAATCAATAAGATGAGCTGGGAAATTAAGACCAAGTTGCATCTCAGTTTCAATGGTGGCAGTGGGCAATTTCTGGATCTTTCTACGTAGGTCGATTCAGGATCATGAAAAAATAAGATTAATGGGAAGATATCACATGGTCAAGGGCTGTGTGAAGAAAACGTCCTTCTGTTTTGAATTCAACATATTCCAACATTAAAAAGAAAATCATTCCCTAGGCAAGCACTGGCTGGATTGTAACATCCCCTCCCTGGGGACAGGGGTCTGTCCAGGTGTCCCACTTCATGCAGAGCACGCAGGGGTGGTGGCAGCTCATTTCCTTCCCAGGGAACGCTCCTGGCTGCATTTTATTGCTGTCCCTCCACCTGAAGCATTTGCAAATGCATGAGTGGCTCAGGAAACTGCCTGCCCTGGGGCAGGTGAACCCATTTCACCCAGACATCAGGAAGCAATAAGGGTGGGTATCTCTGTGCACAGGAACAGGTTTCTTTCAGCAGAAAGGCATCACCCCCTCCAGAGAGAGATGCCTTCATTAGCTGGCTTTGCTCAGCTTGACACTCCAACTGCTAATAGCCTGAGAAAGCCAGAACTGGGAGCCTCCAGCTAAAGGATCAGGTCTCAGCTGGTATTTGACACTCAAAGCATGTAAGTAATAATCAAGCTGTGCTAATTTCCAGCAGCCAAAGATTTGACCTTATCAAGGCATTTTTTAAAGACTTTTTGCTCTTTCTCATCTGGACAGGACTCTGCCTGATGGCCTTGAACTGCAATTAGTTCTTGGTTACAAGTGGTGGGAATTTGGACTGGACAGGATTACATCTTGGTTACTGACTGTGCAAAGCCTCTGTAGAACTTCAAGTCAGAGAAAGATGACTTGGAAAAATCCCTCCAGGAACCTATAAATGTTCAGGGCAACACCTCCTAAGCAACTTCAAGGCCAGTTCACAGTTCACTTTCTCCAAAGGAACCTACAGCCCTGTAACTCTCTCTCTCTAGGACTGGGAAGAAAGAGATTGCAAAAGGAAGGACTTGATGATCTTGGAGGTCTTTTCCAACATTACTGATTCTATGATTCTACATATTTAAGCCTGAAGGTATACCAGTAATTTAATTAGTAATTTAAGCATGAAACAGAGCCCCTCTTCCTGCAGGGCAGCTCTTGCTGGCTCACCTCACAGTATCATTCCCAAACCTAGGCACTGAGGAATATAGGGCAGTGAGCTGATCAGTTTAAAATCTACCAGATATTAGAGGCTTGTTTCCCACAGCAGTGCCATGGCTGGAGAAATTCATTTGCTCCTAAGGGGTGATGCATCCCTGGTCTAGTGGAAGGTGTCCCTGCCCATAGCAGGGGTGTTGGAACCCCATCCAAGGTCCCTTCTATCCCAAAGCATCCTGTCATTCTATGATTCAATGTAAATCACTTTGGAAATTGAGCCTAGAGTTTTACAAGTGAAAAGGGAATTCACTGTTATCCCACTGTTGTCCAACACTCTACAAGTTGAGCTGGGCTGTAGGACCAGCCAGGGGAAAAGGCAGCAAGTAATAAAAACGATCCCTTTTCCTTTGATGAACTTTGATGAATCAGCTTAACATCGACTCTTGCTTAAGCAGAGGTGGTTAAGGAGGTGTGAATGTTACCTTTGAGGAACGAGGTGATAATTCAACGTGTTTAAACTGAAAGACTGAGCCCAGTAATGAGTCTGAGTGCACAAATATCTGTGCTTATCACATCTTCTGCAGCGCCTGACTATGACTCCTGCTTTCTGAATTAGTTATGTGTTTGAGATGAACAACAGGATCCTTTACTCAATTACAGCAACACTCCTGATGAGTTTGTTTTCATATTTGTTAATTTTCCCATGACAGTGTGTTTCGGAGAGTGCACATCCATTATTAATGAACTGAAACTGCCTTGTATTTGATTAGTTATCTTTTACACAGATGTTGATATCACCGAGAATCAGACTCCATTCCTGAATGGAATCCCCCTCTTTGTTTTGCCACTGACTTGTTTCCATGATGTGATCCTGGCATTTTACATTAATTAATTAATTAACTAACCCCCCACCTCCTGTCTGATTTTCACTCTCCAGACAAGAATTACCATGGGAAAGATATCTCTAAGAGTCTTGATCATGCTGTATGTACAAGTTAGGCTGATTTCAAGCCAGAGGGATGATAAAGCACATTAGATTGCAGGAGACAAAAGTTTCACTCCCTCCTCTGCCACTGACCCCCTGGAAAACCCTACTCAAGTCACTTAGAGGATATTTCTCTACCCTAAGTTTAGACTCTGGCTCAAATGAGTTTCCCAGGCAATGGAAAGAGACTTCCATTTCCAAGGAGTGGTTCAGTTGATGCTAAAATGAGAGGGGGAAGAATTAATCATCCCCTGGAAGAGTCTCTCTGCCTCTAATTAACTATAGCAACAAATAAAAGAAATCAGGCAAACGAGATGGGTGAGCCAGAACAGGGGGCAGATCTGCCACCTCACTTCTTCTGAACTTCCAGAGAATTACAGATGAGTCACAATTATGAGTGAAAACCATGTTTCTCAATTTTCAACCATCATGTGTCCCCGTTCTGGGGTTTGGTTTGATCCTACCGACAATTTAAGAAGCCAAAACCAAAAACCAAACCTGAAAAAAACCCCTTCAGTGTAAAGCTGCTCCCGAACATCTTTGTTCCCAGCCAGATCTAGTTACAGGCTCTGAAAATAAATCTCACTGTTACAGGATGCATAAAAGAAAAGTTGGCTGCACAAGCTCTGCATGAACAAATTAAGAGAAAAGACGAGATGGGAGGGAAAGGACCTTTTCAAAAATGTTTTAACAAGCAAATGTGGCAAGAACTGAAAGGCACAGCCCTATTCAACTCCCAGTTCAGCTGCTTAAACATCTCAGCACCCACTGTAATCTCAGGCATCGTGGGTGGATCCTGCCCAGCCTCTGGAGCCTCTGCTGCTTCTCCTAAATCCTGTCTCCTCCCTGGAGCCACCACAGATCCCCATGGAGGGTAGTGGCATCAGATGCCTCTCTTTGGGCAATTGAATTGTGCCTTGGAGTCCTGTGGAGCTCATGGAAATCTGCTCTTTGGGTTAAACAGGGATTACTTAAGGACCATCTGAGCATTCTGGGATGCTCAGATTTCGGCAAACTTTCAGCAAGTTGCAAGTATCTGTGGGAACATGGGAAGTATTTTAAGCAGTCGAAGGAATTCACGGTGCCAAAGGCAGGGGAAGCATCTGGGCCCCGGAGCAGATTGTGAGTTTTCACTCGGAGCTGAATTGAGGTTGAGAGTTGTGCAAATCTCACAACATTTCAGTCCAAAACTAGGTATTGCAACACTATCCCTAACTGACACTCTGATAAATTGTTAAATCTTTCCCTGAGCTCAAATGCATGGAAGTGCAGCCCAGGTGGAATAGACCAAATTAGGTCAGAGCCTCTAATTCTGTGCGTCTCTGCAGCACACTGAAGACACTGATCAGACTGAGCAGAGATAAGCCCATCAGCTCTAACAGAACTTGGCCAGACCACAGCATTTGTCATATTCTCCACAGAGGGACTAATAAAATCAGATTCCATCATGGCACTCAAATAGATTCATGTTCACCAGGTAAACCGAGATTTTGTATGTAGGGCTTGTTGCAACATTCTCATTTTCATGCAAGTTATTATTAAACAACTATGAATGAGGTCGCTGAAAATTAGAATTTTCATCCTCAGGGAAACATTTTAAAATGTCTTTCCGGGCTGCACTGGTGCCAGGTATTTCACTCCGATAAAACAGAATGTTATTGTTTGGATTTTGCTGTTACTGAGCGGGAATTGTCAGTGTGAGAGTCAGAGAAAAGCTGTTAATTTATTTTTGAAGTGCTTCACTGAAGAGATACACTTCCGCTGGGTACCAAATTCCACTGAATCAACACTTTTAACTTAACTAATATTGTTTAAAACACACATGCTATGGGTAACAAGCCACCTTCAGCAGAGTGGGCACACTCGTTATCACCCCTTGACATCAGCCCATTTACTGTGAGCTTGCAAACAGTCAGAGTGCACCCAAATTGGGGATTCAAACTGCAGCAGGAATTCACTTTGGCGTCACTTTGCCTTGTACCCACATTTGGAGCTGGGCAGAGAACATTTCCACCTGACTCAGGTGAAATTCAGTCCTTTTCTCTGAGTGGAGCCAAGCCCAAAGTTGCACATCGTGGCACTGGGTAGGGCAGCCCATCTGCAGTGTGGGTTCATGGTACCTCCTTTAGGAGAAAACATGAGGTCTTGCTCTCTGGAAAGGCCATGCAGCAAGATGACAGGATGCAGGGATCACTTGACAATCCAGGTTTTCATGGAGAAACAACCAATGCCATGCAAACCACACAAAATGGCTCTAAAGAGAGTCAATTTCATCAAAGACTGGATTTCAGGAGCTATCTGCCCATCACTACCTTCCTTTTTTCCAGCTGGCTGAAGCTTTTTGGATCAGTGGACACAGCAAAGTGTGGAGTTTGCCTTGACCTCTTCTCTTTTGGAGCCGGGTTTGAAATAGCTCTGAAGCACCTGTGACCACCACCAGAACAGGGATGGCCACGGCAAGGCCTCTGTAACAACATCATCCCAAAAGAATTTAGAATTTAGCAGTCTGTGTCAGTACCCATGGTAAATTCATAACTCCAGAAAAACCAGATTTTGATTCTTACCCTTCTTTGCCTCAAGTGCTGCTGGAAACAGCACTCACAAACACAGAATCATAGCATTGCTGGATGGGACCTCTAAAAAAATCATCTAGTTCCAATCCCCCTGCCATGGTGGGGCCTTCCACTAGACCAAGGTGCTCAGGGCCTGATCCAGCCTGGCCTATTCCAAAATTAATATTAACAACAGCAGTTTGATGGACCTCTAATTTCCAATTCTATTCAAGTGATTTCTTCATTGCAAGCACTTCGAGGTGGTACTCACCCACATCTTTTGTGATATATTTGCAGTTTCTCTGTTACCAGAATCAACACAAGACAGTTTGTCCAAGCACTTTGATCTCGTGTTGGGTTCCACATCTATAAAATGTGATTGTAATAAATTGACTGAAAGAGGCACGTGCAAAGCATAGAACTTCAGAGGGGTCACAGAGTCAGGAAGGGCACATATGGCATCTTTTCATGCCTCTACAATGCATAATGAGTGCTGGATTAAATCAGTACTTGCTTATCTGTTGGTCAGGTCAGCGGAATAATAAAGAGAAAGAGAACAAATGGGATCAAGTCACCATTTGTCACTTTGTGTGTTAATTCCAGAAGGCCAGGGTGCCTCCAGCCTCAGCTTGGATGCACTAATCCCTCACACAGTACCTTACAGTGCAAATCCTTTGTTTCTCTGGCATCCACCACGCAGTTACACTGTACTTACCCAGGTGGGAAATCCACTTGTCATAAGCTCCCTGAAAACAACCTGCCTTTTTTTCTCCCAAGTGCCTCTTGCAGGAAAACAGCATTTTGTACTTACATGAGCCACAGAAAAATGTCCTTGTCAGGTCCAAAAGTGAGTAAATGGCTGAATTTCCTTGGGAATGTTCTTTGTTTGGCAGCACACCTCAGCATCACATATCATTTGTGAAAATGAAGAGTGCTACGAAAACAGGGTGTTGGGTGTGAATTTGCAATTGCTGCAGCTCAAGTAGTGTTTCCTTACTCCTTCCTGAAATATTCCCTGTAGCAAAGGTCTGTTACACTGAGATAACTCAACATCTGTCAGATCTACAAATCCTGGGATAACAGAAATACCAGCTCATGGTATATGAGTCTCTCTCTCCCCATTAGCATTTTATCCATGGTGGAAAAAACTGCCAGTCTTTTTCTTTCAAGCAAAACTGATTTCTTCCATGTCCTGTACACATTACAGAGTTTCACTTTATCAGAGCTCTGGATATAAGGGTGACTTGCATTTTGCCTTATCCTCCTCCTTGGAAGGTGGACTGTCAGCTGCAGTGACAAGCTGAAGCCACCATTACCATATACAAGGACACTGTAAACTACTAAATGCCACAGGAAAACACACAGTGAGGAAAAGTCACAGGGCAAGCCATTGGAATGGATGTATTTATGACAGCAAAATGCATCTCTCTCTTTTGGGGAAGCTGCTGATCAAGGAGGGACCTACAGATTTCAGGGCTTTGCTTCCAAGACCTCACCTCTCCCAGTTTTGTCCTGAGTTACAAGGATTGCCTTACACATTCCAATAACACCACTCCTGCTGCAGAAACGGTAAGAAACCAACTAAACAATGCAAATGGAAGAGTATATGAGAGAGAAACAGCTGTTAGAGCATGAACAAAGCACTGCACAGCCCCTTCACAGCCTCAGTCCAGGGACAAACCCAGCATTTTACCCATTAAAGAGCACTGTAAGGGCTGTTATAGGGCATTGCTTTGCTCCTTCCTGCAGCCAGTGCTTTCACAGGGTTTTGGCACACAGTGGGTGAGAAAGAGCAGAGCATCAATTTTTGTGTGCAGGGAATTTAGGAGCAGCAGGGCTGAGATGGGAAAAAAATCAATCCCTGAACCAAGTGCAGTTCAGCTCACTGTCACTGTTTAGATGCTCAAGTTTTCACTTGGCTAAGCACAGAACTGCCTCACTCACACCTCACTTTCCCCCTCTAAGTGGAAGGTGATGCCCTGCAAATGGCCACTTGTATGAGAGCTGGACCAGAAGCACCAAGTGAGTTCAGAATAAATTTTCCATGTGTTGACTGTACAACTTCTAAAAGGCAGCCCTGAAGCTCAAGTGATCCTTCTTCAGTCCCTTGAAATCCCTTAAGGAGGTTTACTTTAGGATTAAATTATATTAGGCATGTAGATTGGAGACAGGTGTTTGTTCCAATTCCTCTTTATTGCCACTTCACTCCTAAAGATCTTTTGGTGCCAGTCAGGTTGCACTGACTCAAACCTGGGCTCTGGTTGTATGGACTGTAGAGGAGCTGCTGTCACTGCAGCCTGCAGACCTGCTCAGCTCACCCTAAATTAGATCTTTAAACCTGAACTACCAAATCATGCCAGGGGGCTTGGGATTAGGTGATCTTTAAGATCCTTTCCAACCCAACCCATTCTATGATTCTGTGATTCTCTGACATCCTTCACAACATTATTATGGATTCTGGAGCTTGACCTGTCATATTGTAACGGGGACAAGCTCTGCTGCAGCCTCCAGGCTGGTGAGATCCCAGCACAGCACTCCTGGAAGGGCCAGGAACAGAACAAAGCCATCAGAGGCTGCTTGCTTTGCCGGTGTGAAGTCAAGAACTCTGTTTCTGTAGCTCCCTGCCACTCTCTAACACTGCCTTAGAGACACAAGAGCACTGTGCAAGAGGACAAGGCTGCTGTGTTTGTCTGTGAGAGCTGAACTTCCACCTCAGAGGGAGAACAGCTAGGACCAGGCAAAGAGCTGTTTAAAAACACATCACAAAACCAATTAACGAGAAGAGTCCCAGCTGATCAGTCCTTGAAGTATCTCAGCACTGTGAGTGCTCTGACAGCTTCAAGCACTTGGAATTGCAGCATTCACTGGCACCAGCTGGTGATTCAGCAAGGAGCAGTCATGGATAAGATGCCTGAATGTGGCTAATATTGCCCCATCACTGAACCTGGTGACATCTCGATGCCTTTGCTTTAGCAAACAAAGACACTCAAAGTGTGATGGGGCCACGACCCAGCCCCAGTTTCAGTGGAGATGCCCTGAGTTTCTCCTTGGGCTTTTTGACTGAGTGGAATTTGAGGTCTTCTTACCCCTGTGGATTTGCTGATGCTTAGTCTGAGGCTGCTGCACCGCCAGAAATGTTGGATCTACCTACACCAGGCGAGAACTAAGCCCAATCCTTCCTGAAAATGTCAGACTTCCCACATTATAGGCAGTGACAACAGACCTACACGTTGGCCTTCCTACAAACACTCAAGCTGACAACAACCCAGTGGATTTAACACACCAGACTAGGAGATAACTCCCAAATCCAACACAGGTTTTTCTGTGAGACCTTGTGAGACTTCACTTCATCTTTGTGTGTCCTCTATCTCGACAGAGGAAATGCCAGATCTTTTGCCTTTTCTGGAAATCGTTGTCAACTCTCTGTATTGTCCAGAATAAGAATCTAGTTTTCTTGAACTTCTAAAGACATGTAACTGTAGTGGATTAATAAGTAATAACATGAAATATTCAAGCTTCACTAAAACCCTTTGGATGCCAAAGCTAAAAGCAGGAAGTCTGGAACATGTAAGTTATAGTTACACTCACCCGGTTTTGGTGCTGTCATTTTCTTTGATGTTTAGCACAAAAAGTTTACCAGGATTTCCTTTAGGGATAGGTTCCCTTTTGGGGACTGTTAGTGAGAATCAGTGAACTTTCTGTTGAGCTGTACTCCAGCTGAACAGCCCAGGTTTGCTTCAAATTGGATGCAGATTTCTCGGGAAAGGTCACGAACCTTGGTAATACCTTATAACCATTCCAGCTTTAGAAAGATTTCTGGGGAAAATTAAGTGCCTAAAGGCTAAACTGCATCCTGCTTCAGAGCTCCCATTTTAAGGTCATATTTATAGGGTATAAATTAGCTTTGTCTGTTAGTAGTTCTCTGACCTTTAAGCCTTCAATGTAAAATCCTGTAGTTTTTGGCTTAAAGTAAATTAAAAAAAGACAAACCAGGTAGTTAAAAGGATCAAATGATACAGCAGCAAAGGCACACAGATGTTGTTATGTTCCTGCAAAGAAATGTCCTTTGCAAATTCCAAGCTGCCTATTCTACTCATTCTCCAAAATGTGCATTATATTTAACATTAAAATGAGAGCTTGTAGTGATGGGCAGCTTTGCCCATCTGTTTCTGCTCTGAAGTGCTCAGTATTTTAGGAAACCAATAAAAATAACAGAGTGGGAAGAGCCAAGTTTTTGCCGAAGGGACTCGTTGTTGTGGATCTGTTCTGGGAGAACTGGCCCCTTCCCAACAAGGTGCACATAAAAGTCCACCCTGTGCTGGGTTATAACAATATCCAGCCTTGCCTGTGAGCCTATAGAGGCAATAAAACTGCTGGATCACACTGCAAGGCACTTGGGGCCAAAGCTGTGCCTAATGTGCCCCTCCTAAATGCTCCTTTTGAAGTCTTTGCATCTGATGCCTCTCTAAAACTGCCTTTGGGCCTGATTCACTAAAATCACTCAGAGCTTTTTCCATTTCCTCCATCCTCTTTTTAAGCTGTAAACACATGCCCCAGCATCTCCTTGGGGGATGGAGGGAATGACTTGGCCTTTTCTGAACTTTTGCTCTCCTCTTACCTCCGTACCTGAAGGTGCCTGTGACAGACATTGTGAGGCTCCTGAACATTCCCAGCTGTGGTCCTGGCCCTGCTGTTTCCCTGCCCTCCCCATTCCCCTTGTCTCCACCCAAGGCTGTGGTATCACTTCACTGGCTTCCTCCCAACTCTGGGAAACTTGTTCTCTAAGCTTCAAGAGGAGGAGAGCTGATGGAGAAGATGGATTTGATGACAGAGTGGCATCATCTGACTCCCTGGAGCAACAAGCATCACCAAGGGTGAGCTGCTTACTGTCCTCCTGCAATTCTCTCCAAACTCATGTTTAAGACCTTGGCCCTCACCCCTGGCTACAAGTTCCTCATGAGGGGAAGCAGAGGGGGCAGGCACTGATCTCTTCTTTCCCTAACCAGTGATAGGACCTGAGGGAATGGCAAGAAGCTGTGTGGGAGCTTTAGGCTGGATATTAGGAAAAGGTTCATGACTTACCTACAGGAATTCAGGACTCAGCCTCAGTACAAAAGGTGTCATCCAAAGGCCACCAGAGTGACTGAAAAGTCTCTGACCTGAACCCCAGCTGGGGGAGGTTTGCCAAAAGCCCGTGTGCTCCAGCACTAAGGATTGCTGATGCTTATTTCTGACATTCCCATCCTGCTGCTGCCATTAACACTATTTTCTCTCCTCCTTTCCCCACTCCTTCCTCTCTACTTTCGGCACAAAACCGGGCCTGCCAGACAATGCATTCACAAGTTAACACAGTGCAACAGACTGTGACTACATTAAGAGCAACTAGCAGGCAGGTTTTATATCCGAGCTCTGGGGAACGAGTAATGAAATAGAGGGATGGAGCTTGGCACTGCTGTGAAGCTGAGCAGCTTTAGCTATAAAAAGAATCCTTTTACACACATATATAAAATGAAATACCGTCTGAAAGCCTCTCTGCCTGGAGAGGAGCATTAAGCAGCACATAAGCACCAAACTGATGAGAGAGCACCTGGATTGGACATGTGCAGAAGAAAGGTGTCCACAGGTCAGGGCTGTGGTGTTCCTCCTAAAAACAGCCTTCCAAAGGGTGCATCCAGGCACGATGGAGCCAGGGAGGTTTATCTGGGCAAGTGGGTTTGGCTTTACAGGTTTGGCTTGCTCCATGTGGGCAGGTGCTTGACACACGGCTTTCCCCATCTGTAGGTTTGGAAGCTGGTTTAGGATGTCACAAGATGAATTGTGATCATGTAACTGTTGCTGCCCCTCCCTCCAAGCAATTTTAAAGAACTGTGGAAACTCTTTGTGCAAGCTCCAGCTCCAGCAGTGGTGACATTGCCCAAAACACTCATGTTGCCCTGTGATCCTGGGCCAGGGTTTCGAGCAGGGCTTGAAGTGCAAAGGCTCTGTAAGTGTGAACAGAAGGAAGGGTTTGACACCCGTCACTTCTGAGCATCTGTCATTTCACTGCTACCCCTGGGTCAAAGCCCAGCAACTCCTGGGAACAGCATTTCTCACAGAGAGTGTCTGGAGTTTGTTTTGAGACATCAAGAGTTTAGTTCCTCATCTCCTCGTTTGCAATGACTGCTTCTTCTGGGGTAAAAAGCTGCCTGAGTTTTCCTTTGCCATCCAACCTTGGTTCTTGCTGTTCTGCTGTTAGTTTAAACAGCCTCTTGATTACTTTGCCCTTTCTTGTGGAACATGTACTTCTGGGGTGCAATCAGGTCACCTCTCAATCATCTTTCTGACAAACTGAAGAGACTGAGCTCATTAAATCACTTATCAAAAGTGATTTCCCCAACTCTCAAATCATTTTATGTATTGCTTCTCCTCCTTGATTAGTTTATCTATATCCCAACATCAAAAGGTACCAGTGTAAGTCTGACCAGTGCTCTCAGTTAAGGTGTTTTTTTACTCAGTTGCTCCTCTCCCAAAACACCTGAAAGGTTTGTCAGACACCCCCCTCCAAACCACACAAACAATTCCCAGTCAGTGCAGACTGAAAGGCTCAGATTTACACCCCCAGGATCGTCTTCAGAGTCGGTGTTTTCCAAACGCTCTCATCTATTCTCTGAGAATCACCTGCATTCTCAGAGGCAGCAGATTGCATTTGTCTGCAATAAAAAGACCATTTGCACAGGCCTCCCTGACAAGCAGTCAAAATTGCCCTCTCTAAATGTCTTGTCTTCATTATTATTTATAGCTGCTTCATCATTTTGACACCCACAAATTTTATCGGCCATGATTGCATATTTACTTTTGGATCATTAATGACACTGTTGATAGTGCTGGGCTCAGTGCCAATCTTGTAAAATGCCACTAAAGCATCTCAAAAAGTCATTTCATTAGCTACAGGAATGCTGTCACCCCTGTTCTTAATCATTTGAAAGTGTTCCCACAGACAAGAATATCTATTCGTATGATCTATTGCTCGTTATTGTCCAAAATGTTTGTCAATATTAATTAAAAGCATTTGAAAGATGCTTTGGTGTATTTATGCACAAAGCTTTCCAAGTTCCCTTGATCAAATATCCAACAGACCTGTGTTCACTAAAGCCATGCTGACACACAGGATAATTGCATTGTGTCTTCACTAATCAAATCCCGTATCAGCTTTTCCATAATTCTGCCCAGGGCTGGAAATCCAATGAACTGGCATGTAGTTAACTGGATTATTTGATACTTAAACATCTAAAATTAGTTGCTTGCTGACTTCTCAAAAAATGCTATGACACAACCCATAGAATCCAGAAAAGACAAAATGCCTGAATATTTCCAATTGTTTGGGCTTAATCCACTTTCAGAGGTGCGACACAGGGGCTGTGGCACATTGAGCTGCAGTGGAGCTGCTGAGATTGAATAAAAGATGTTCTCAGCTCCTCAGCCACTTAAACACCTCAACACAAATCTGATTTTGTTTATCTATCCATATAACTGTGTAGCCTGCTCATCACCACAGTAACCAGAATACTATGCAGAATACGGCAGGTAACCGCCTTTGGAAGGGATCTTTCATCTTTAAATGTCTCTGCTTAGCTCTGCAGTAATCCCAAGGCTACTCACTTCACACCAACGCTGCAAGCTCAAGTGAGCACATATTGTGTGAACCCATAGTCACGAAATAGGTTTCAAGAAATATCTGAAGCTCACCACTTGAATTTATGGATGAGTTATTCCTCTCCTTTCACTGCGAACAGTTTTGTCTCACAGCTTTGTGGGACTCAGGGCTTACACACTCCCTCTCATGAGAGCAGAAACACTTCTTGGGAAATTAAAAGTGTTTGTGACCTCCTTTCTCAGTTGTTTTCTGATTTTTCTTTTTTTCTAACAGGAAAAGTTTCAGATCTGTAGATACAGCCCAGATCTAGAGACAGTAAAAAAAAGAGTTATACCATGAAAACTGAATTCTGCTGTCCTTAAATCCAGGGGTTGAGTTGGAAGGGACCTTAAAGAGCATCCTGTTCTAACCCCCTGCCATGGGCAGGGACACCTTCCACTAGCCCAGGTGGCTCCAAGCCTGTCCAACCTGGCCTTGGACACTTCCAGGGGTGGGGCAGTCACAGCTTCTCTGGGCAACCTGTGCCAGGGCCTGCCCACCCTCCCAGTGAAGAATTTATTTCTAATTCCTAATCTAAATATCTTTTAGTTTATAACCATTGTCCCTTGTCTGCCTGTGCAAAAAGTTGGGCTCTTTCTTTTTTGTAAGCCCCCTTCAGGCACTGGAAGGGGCTCTAAGGTCTCCTGGGAACCTCCTCTTCTCCAGGCTGAACAACACCAGCACTCCCAGCCTGTCTCCATAGCAGAGATGCTCCAGCCCTTTGATCATCTTGGCCTCCTCTGGACCTGCTCTACACAGATTTTCATAGCCCCAAGTATTCATGGCTCAAAATCCAAGGACTTCATATGTTCAGAAGACACTCCCTGCAAAACCCAGACGAAAATGAAGAGCAGCCAAATCCAACCACCAGGCTTAGAAAAAAGCAGGCAAAAAAATTTATAAAAATCTGTGGAACATATTGTTTCTAAACTTCCTGATTTAAGTTTGAAGCCAGTGGAATTTTTAATGTGGCCGCTGGCTAATTAAAAAAGAAAGTCTAACAATCAGTGCCCTGCACACACCCTGCTCTTTCTCCAAAGCTCATTGTGCATCAGCCCTTGATCCTGGTTTTAGTACCACCTGAGAGAGAAGTTACGTACATAAATGTCAGGTTATGAGACTGTATAAATATACAAAGGAGGGAGCAGACACAAAAGCCCTTGGTAAAAAGAATAGACACTTTAAATAATTTGTATCAGCCTGAGTGCAGTGAAATGTCAAACTGGAAGAAACGGCCTTCAAAAGTTGCAAACTGGCCCTTTTTCTCAGGCCCTGTGGGTAAGGACACGCTGCACCTTGGTCTGGATTTTGACTTCTGGGCAAACTGCTGGTTCTCCAACCCAGCCCAGGCCAGTGACCTTCTCTGAAAGGTGGTCTTGGAAAACCAGCAAGTCCTGGAAACAGCAAGTCTTGGAAAAGAGCAGTTCAGAAATGCAGATTAACAGGTTTCTTAAGGTTTGGTTCAGAGAATCATGGAACGGCTGGGGTTGGAAGGGACCTTAAAGATCATCTCGTTCCAACCCCCCTGAACTGAACATGTGAATCCAACATTGGTTTGCATTTTCTGAACTACTGTAACCATGAACTAGAGCTCTGAGCACTGTAACTATGGCCAAAATGAGACATCCAGCACCGTCTGCCATCATTAGATCAGGATAGATACTCCAGGTCCTTCTTTCTGAGCTTGTAAAGAGTTCCACAAAAGCTTTGTTGTGACCCCATTTCTTCCAGTACATGTTTTTCCTCAACATCATCTCTAATTAGCCACTTTTACAGTAGTCCTAGAATAAAGGGAGCATTACAGAGGGGAATAATGGGAAAATAAGAGAAGTACAGCAAATAAAGAATGAAAAAGAGGGTTATTAAAGGACACAGGCATACTGCAAGAACCATTCCAGATGAAACATGCACAGAAAACAGAGGGATAAGATGAGGGCAGGAGGTCAGAGTGGCTTAGGGGAGGAGACCAGCTGAAGCCATGCCACCAAGACTGCCTGCTGACACATGTCAGCATTAACAACCACCTTCTAGAACAAACACATAAGGGCATCTTTTGGGTTTTGGCCCGTTCATTCCCATCAGCGGGGCACTTTTCATGTCAGTGTTTCTGCCCGTAATGGCACAGCCCTCCTGCTTAATTAGCTCCACACACCACCACCACCATGGACAGAGCCACCTGCCCCTGGCGAGGCCCAGCTGGTTCAGAGCTCATTTCCCCGTGGCCACAACTCCATGCCAACAATGACACCCTCCTCCAACACCATTCCCACCCCCACCCAGAGCCCTGCCGGTGGTCATTCCCAGCTCCACCACCACCAGCCACAGGCAAAGCCCTCCCAGCAGCTGGGGGCCCATCTCACTCCCTCTGGAGAGATGGTGAGGTCAGAGTAGCTGTCAATTCCTGAACAGCACAGAGCCCCTTGATGCTGGTGTGAGAAGGCTGGCAGAGGACACTGGTGGCTGTCCTTCGAAGCTGATGGCCTCTGTCCACTCCCACAAAGCTCCTCCTGCAGACAGACACCCGTCCCAGTTCCAAAACACAGCCCAGGCAGCTGGGATGCTGTCCCTGACAGTGCCATTGCATCACGCATAGCTGGGATGGCTGAGCTCCTCTTCCCCCCCTGTAGCAACAGCAGGGGCTGTTTTGTGTTTATTTCCTGGCTCAAATCTTTCCATTTGTTACGTTTGGCTCCGTTCCCTGCACAGCTGAGGAGCCAAAAAGCCAAGGGCAGAGGGCTGATATTTCACCTCTGATAGATGGGAACTAAAGTTACTCTTGGCAGCTGACTTGAAGCTGCTGTAAAGAAAAAAGTGGGGCTCGGGTCACCACAGGGCCGTGCTCTGTGGTTCTGATAACAGGGCTAATCAGGGTTAATTAGGATTACCTGAGCATGGCTTTAAGTCAGCATGAGGATTATTTTGCTGGACAGCATTTAGAAATGCCATGGTGGGTTTAGGTTATGGTCAGAGCAACTACAGGTTCCATAAACGAGCAAATAAAAACCCCCAAACAACAATTAAGCAAACCCTCATTTGATCTCTTCAATATCATCTCAGTTTTGCACTGTCAGTAAGTCCAGAACTGCACAAAATGCACAGTCTGATGAAGTCCAAGATTTTACTTCTTTCAGAGCTTTCTTAATTACAGGGGCTCTAGTCCTTAAAATTGTCCAGCCTTTTTCCACCCTTAGTATGAATTTTAGAAGCACAGCAAACATTTAAGGTACACATATAATATTTATAAAGAGCAACGTGAAGCTTTGTGGAAACCCACATGGCTTGGGGAATGGATTAAATGTCATTTAGTTTCTTTATTCTGTCTTTTTATCAGGAGAACTCAGAGACAAGTCTTGGGCAAAGAGTATCATCTTTTGATTTACACAGATAGGACACTGCAGCACTGTTGGTTTGTGCAGGATCTCTCACCTCGCTCTTGGAAGAGCCATGACCAGAAATGGGTGAGTGTAGAGATTTATTTGTTCTTTATCCATCAACCACCGTGGCCTCTCAGACACCTACTGGCTACAAAAACCTGTATCCCAGGCTCTGTCAAACCTGATTTGGCTCTCAGCTGATGGAAAAATCTCCCCAAAACCCAGCAGAGCTCTCTCTAGGTATGTCAGCTGAACATCAGGTCCTCTATATTTCATGTTAATGTATCCCTGCAATACACTGTGCCTACCCTAAGTATTTCTTAATCTTTCATTATTCCTACATCAAGGACTGCATAATTTTCTAGCTTTATATAATTTAGACATCTGAGAACACCACACCATCCCATTTTAATTCCTCTCTCTCTTGGATAAGTAGTCAAACCCGTTCCTAATCAGTTACCCTTACTTTCAGGGCCAATCTAAGCTGTGACAGAAACAAGCTCTGCAATCTAAGTGCCATTAGATGCCTCTGGGCAGATCTGGACTTAATGACAGACAAACCCAGCTCCAACCAAATCCATAGGAGCCTGTTTTCCTGTTAGCAGTCAGCAGGAATGAAATACCATTGGAATCTGGGGGTGTTGGAGACTGGATTTTTTTTGCTCCTGAAGAACAAAGAGGTGACATGGAAGCCAAGGTTGTCTTATTTGCAGGCACCTTTGATGATCTTTCTCTCACAAGTTTGAGGTCTAAAACTGATGTGTGGAGGTGGCAGATCCTGAAGTGAGTGTTAGGAACTTGTGGAGGTGTGGGGGAAAAATAAATCCATCTTTAGTCCTCTAGATACCTTGTTAGTTCTGAATTCCAAATAAATGTTGGAAACAGGCCAATGACCCCAGAAGGTGTTAGAAAATCCTTCTGTGACCCCAAAAGCCTGAACACAGGCAATAAGATATTGCCTGTTTTGGGAAGGCTGTGGAAAATTATTCTTTCTTTCCATGTGGCACTTGTGAGGGCACATCTGGGATGTTGTGTGGGTCTTCCTGCACAAGCAAGATATTGACAAATTTGAGTGAGGCCAGAGGAGGGCCAAGAAGGTGGTTTTGGGGTCTGCCAAATCAAGAAACATGATGCTTGAGGAGAGCCTGAAGGAGCTTGTGCAGCCTGGAGAATGCCAAGGGGGATCTGACTGACTTCTTTTAACTATTAAGAACAGAAAAATAGAGATGAGGAGCCAGAAGGATACGAAACAGCAGCTACAAGGAAGAGAAATTCCCATCTGAAAAATGAAAACTGCTTTTGCCATGGCAGTGGCGAAATGAGAGCCATGAGCAGAAGCTCATGGAATCACAGACTGATTGGGGTTGGCAGGGACTTCCAGTCCAACCCCCATGCAGGGACAGCGAGAGCAGGTTGTACAGGACCACGTCCAGATGGGTTATGAATAATTCCAAGGACAGAAACTCCACAACCTCTTGCTGCAGCCTGTTTGACTGTTCAACCACGGATCCATGGTTGGAGATTTTCAGAACTGCATTAAAACCTTGAGCAGCCTGGTCTAGGACAGAAACCAGAAACTTCTCTGGGCAAAGTTTGGGAACAGAGGCTCTAGAGGTCGCTTCCAACCTAAATAGATTCATGATTTTGCCAATGATAACCACAGATATGCCAAGGCTGCAGCATTCTGGGGAAGCTCAAGCTTTAGGAACACGAAAGTACATTAATAAGACAGATTCCAGCTAAAAGAAAAGGTGTGCCATCTTTATTGCCCTGGAAACCACAAAACACAGAGTTAGGGGATTCCTCTACACTCAGTCCTGGCTGTATTAGATCAAGGATTTTCTTGCTTTCCCAAATTCCACTCCAGCAACTTCCCTCTCACCATCCAGATCCTTAACTTTCCCTCCTACTTTTTGTATCAGTTTAAGTTCATGAACTCCAGTTTCACACATGCCTTCAGCTGTAAGTGCACAGCATTACTTTTTAAAAACAGAAATGGATGAGAAACATGTGCAGGGTAAAAGCCTAATGCACAGTGGACAGCTGAGGTCCTACATCTGACAGAAGTGTCACATTGTGAGGGGCCACCTGGAGGTTTACATGGGCTTCAGGTTGTGCACAGAATTAGGGTAAGCTTGAGTGAACATCTGGGTATGGGCTCACCATGACCCAAAAGCACTGTGCAATGGGACTGGCCCCACATGTTGTTAGAGCCACTAATACATTTATTCCCAGAGGATAAGCAATTTTGAAAATATGTATTCAGGTGCCTACTCAGGAGATGAAATTCAGAGCAGCTCAGTATCAACAAATATTCTTACTATTAAGGCAAAAAAAATATATATCTATTGAAGACAGAGTCACTGCAGTGATTTTTATCCCATTTTCTAGGTATTTAGCAGGTTTTTAACCTTCCTGGCTGACATGATGTTACCTGGAATTTGCATTACTTCTTCTGTGTCTGTCCAGGCCAGTTCTGGATAAATCAGGGCTGATTTATCAGCACCAAGAGCATGGAGATAACACTGGTTCTTCAAAAAGTGCTTCAACAACTGCTGTTAGAAATTTCTATGCAATAAATAGCACATTTTTCCTGAAAGCAAAAGATTCCCCATTTCCATGCCCATTCAACAAAAACCTGAAGGTTTTTTCATCCTTGCTGGTCAGTTTTACACCCATTATTGGTGCCCCAAGTCACACGGCTTGATGAAACCTCTTTTAAGGCAAAAAATTTGGTCACAACTGGCACAATTAACAAAAAGATTAAAAAAAAAAAAGGAGCCACCACTGCCAGTGCCTCTGGCTGAAGGTCCCCTCCAAAGTGCTCTGCAAAATTAAACACTTCCAGAGAAGGATGGAAATACCAATTAATTCTATTAATTATGTCAGCGTCAGGGGTCTTGATGAGATGGGGCTTTGTTGCTCCAGCTGCTGTAGCATCCTTTGGAGAACAGCTTGGTGCCAAAAGCTTGCAAAGTGAGTGGAAAAGAGTCAAGGAGAGCGAGACAGGGACAGTTATTCTTGTTTTATACTGGAAGACTTGAGGGGCAAAACGACTAAAAGGCTTCTGCAAAGGGTCACACAAAAAAAAACCCCTATCTCCAAGCTGAGAACAGAGTCCAGACGTCTTTGGTCTCTTTGGAGCAGAGCTTCAGGCTGTTTGTCCTTCATACCAACCTGGGAAAGCTTTTTAGACTATATTTGCTCAAGTCAGAGAGAACATTCCCTCTCCTACAGCCTGAAGGCTTCGTGTAAGACGTGAAAGTGTCCGAGAGCAGCAGCTCAGCCCCAGCACACAGACACGTCAGGATGCTGCTACACCAGGGCTGCTCAGGCACTGGCCACAGCCTCATCTCAAAGCCTTCTGCAGGAAGGAACAGCTTCACACCCACTGAGTGATCCTCTGAGTTCTCAGGAGGCCTGGAGTAGCAGAGGGAGGGTTTATATCACTGCTAATCCTGCCTGTAAATGTGAACTGCAATTGCATTCGTACTGGTAATTTTGCCTCCTCTTCGCAGCCATTGTTCTCAGGGCAGCCCTAAATTTAGTCTTCCAGATTTGATCAGAAATTGGCCACAAATCCATCCTTGTGAGAATTATATTTTTTTTCCTGCCTTTTCTTTTTTTTTTTTCCTTTTAACACAACCTGAGAGCCATCTCATCTCACAGTGGTAAAATTTTACTGAGATTTGAGTTGTAACAGCCTATTTTCTCAGAACTATACTAAAAATCTGATTGTTATCTCCCTTATCAGAATGGTTTAAGCCACTACATTCAGGGTCTCTACAGGAAAATATATTACATCTGCCCCCCTGATGCAAATCCAGTCATTCATTTACGACGTCTGCATTTTCTGTATCTACTCAAAAATGACTCTCCAGCACAATGAAGGTTCACGTGGCATCAAGAAAACTCTGCTTGGCCAAACATTAACATCTCACTTGACCACATCCCACCATAAACATAATTAAAGTGTCCTTCTGTTTTAAACTAATACCACAGGCAGTTCATATGGACAATGCGAGCATGATAATACTCATATTAAATCAACATAAAAAATATGCAGGAAAAATGCATTTCCCAAACAGAAATGTCACTCTTGGGGATAAAGCAATTTAACACTGGCAGCTAAAGAGATTCACTTGTGTCCTCAGTGTCATGAAGTTGTTGCTACTGATGCTGCCATAGCTGAATCCTGAAGATGTGCTTTGCCTTTGCTAACACATCGGCAGATTTGGGGCTTTAAAAAACATGTGGGTTTTAGTTTTTTTTTTTTAAGAATTGTACCCTAGTTTTGAGCTGAAAATCCCTCTCTTACCAGAGGTTTATTAGGAATAACCCAGTGAGAAAACCAGTGACCAGGTGACAAGGTGATGGCAGAGTAGAAACAGTCACTTATTGATACTGCAAAGCTGTCAGGAGCTTGTCTCTGCCAGGTCATGGCGGAGAGCATTTGCCCAAAATCTTACATTTTGGGGGGAAAGACAACAAAAGGATGAATGAGAACATGGAAACCCAGAGAGAGAGCACGCCAGACTGACCCAGTGTGACATCAGATGCTTAACTGGGATCATCTTTCCTTCTAAGCAATGCAGAGATGCTGGTTCCTCCTGAGGGACTGGGCACTTGTCTGCTGACAACACAGACACAATTTCGGTCTCCAGCTTAGGTTTCTTTGCCAGCTACCAGAAGACAGGGCCAAATAAGTTCCCCATGTGCACAAAAAGAAGTCCTGGCATGCTGACAAGAGCCTCAATCCAGTGGATTGAAAACCGAGCTACCAAACTCCAAGGGTTGTAATCCATGGCATGAGTCCACCTGGAGACAAGGCACTAGTGTTACATCCCAGGGGGTTGATCCTGGGGCCAATACTCTTTAATCTATTAATTAGTGATTGTAGGTTGAGAGAGAGGACACCTCCAGCAGGTTCACAGGCAATACAGGATCGGGAGGAGCCCCTGATACACCAGTTGGGAGGTGGTGCTGCCATTCAGAGGGTCCTCCATAGGCTGGAGAAATGGGCAGAGGGGAACGTCACGAACTTCAGCCACAGCAAATGAAAAATCCTGCAGCTGGAGAGGAACAGCTCCAGGTCCTGGGGTGGGCTGGGGACTCAGCAGCTGGAAAGCAGCTTTGCAGGAAATGCCCTGGAGGTCCTGGAGGACACCAAACTCAAGGCGTTCTAGAAATGTGCCCTTGCAGCATCACAGGCTGCATTAGGAGAAGTATCTCCAGCAGGTCAAAGGAGGCGACCCTTCTCCTCTACTCGGTGTTGTGGGAGGTTTATACTAAATATTAGTAATAATTTCCCCACTGGAAGGGTCATCAAGCATTGGAACAGGCTACCCAGAGAAGTGGTGGAATCACCATCCCTAGAAGTGTTAAAAACCTGTGTAGATGTGGCACTGAGGGACATGGTTTAGTGATGGACCTGGCAGTGCTGGGTTAATGGTTGGATTCAGTGATCCCAGAGGTCTTTTCCAGCCCTAAGGATTTCATGATTCCATCTGGATTGCTGTGTCCAGCTCTCCTCTGTGTCTCCAGCTCCAAGAGCTCTCCACTGGCCATTGCTCTGGGTAGTTTTCAGTCACTTATATCCACACCCAATTAGATTTTCACCAACACTTTTTTCTGCTGTGCTGGTGAGACATGTCAAGAAACCTGACACAAAAAAATCTCCTTCATTCAGAAAGGCCTTTCTCCCTCTTATAAAAGGCCATGCACTGTTGTGCATAAAAGGTACTGGCAGAAAAAAAAACTTCCCAGGCAAAGAAAATTGCTACAGCTGCAATTCAGCTGATGTTTCAAAACATTAAAAAATGTGATTCCCATAATTTGTAAGAACCAAGGAACACTTGTTGGTTTTTTTTATGTTTACAACAAAAATGACGGTAGTTTTGCCTCACAAAAGAAATAATTGATAGTATGAAATGGTTGTGCTCCAGGTGGTCGCTTTCAGTGGAGTGCTTGAAAATGAGATGAGATCCAGGAGAATGGCAATGAAAGGGGTTGTTTACTGTCAAAAAACTTCAACACTAATAACAGAATAGCAGGAAAAAAAATTAAATTTTGTGTGAGAGGCTTTCCACACTCTACAAGAGCATTGCCACTCTGAGGTGTGGGTTAACAGCCTGCTGTTCTCATGTTCCTAGGCTGGGACGCACAATGGGTTTTTCCAGGGGGGAACAGCAAAAGGAGAGCTCCAGCCTCCCACACTTGTGGTCACTCTTGTGACCAGTGACAGGACTCAAGGAAACAGCACAAAGCTGTGCCAGGGGAGGTTTAGGCTGGATATCAGGAAAAAGTTTTTCACCCAGGGGGGTGGCTGGGGACTAGAACAGGCTCCCCAGAGAAGTGGTCACAGCAACAAGCCTGCCAGAGCTCTAGAAGAGTTTGGACAATGATCTCAAGCACATGGTGGGACTCCTGGGGTTACCTTTGCAGGGTCAGGAGTTGTACTCATTGATCCTGATGGGTCCCTTCCAACTCAGCATATTCTGTGATTCTATGACTGTTTATTTTGAGCACAAGGCACATGGAGGCCAGGTGAGATGACCAATTCTTCTCCCCCACTTCCCCTGCATTCACGCTCCAGCTAGTGTGAAAAACAATCTCATATTGCCATTTGAGTGAAAAGCTATTTTCTGAAGCCTCCTGTGGCCTTCCCAGCTTCCCAGAGACTGAATAGTGCCGAAAACTGCTGGATTTTGGGAAATGGAGACATATGTCACCCAAGTGATGCCTGGCTGAGGGCAGAGCAGAGTGGAAGGGGTCACACAATCCCTGTGCTAGAGTGGAATGGCAAGTGGTGAGAGAAAGAGGCCAACAGACTGTGTTTGGATTGCCTGTGATCCTTGTATTGACTGTGCTTGGATTGCCTGTGATCCTTGCAGCTCCTCAGCAGGGCTGAGGAGCATCTTTCTGTGTCCTGCCCAAGCTCCAGGGAATGAAATGGTGCAGTGTCCATTCTGCTCTGCTCCAGCAAGCTGCAGGTCAGCAGGAACTTCATTTAACAGCTTCTTCCTTCTGCACCTGCCTTTTCCTCTTTGTTCTCACTGACAAGTCATCAGAAGGGCAAGGGAGGATAATCCACAGTACCACATTCTCAGGCAGCCCTGAGAACTGTTCCACCAGGGAAACCAAATCTTACAGTTTCTAGTCCACTGTGCCGTGCCACAGTTTGAGAGGGTGATCAAGAAAGGTCTCAAGGAGAGAGACTCTGTATTTAAGTCGGTGCATCTGAGGCTGATTCATTCTTGCTTTTACTTTTTCTTTTCAATTGACTCACTTCCACCTCCTCCAGCTCCCCCTGTGATCTCCCTGCTCAGCTGCAATTCCACGGGGCAGGCAGCTCCCAGTCTGGGCAGTTTTCACACCAAATAACAACACATCAAGAATGAGAGCACAGTTCCTGAGGCAGAGACTCTTTTCTGTGTCAGGTGCCCCTGGAGCTTCTCACCAGGGCAGAGATTGGAAATTCTCCATCGTCCCAGTCTCAATTATGATGAAAAAGTAGCAGGGAGAGAAAAGCAAATTTTTATAACTGAGTCAGGAGAGCAGAGAAATTAGCTGCTCTGAGTGATTCATCATCTCAGACCACTGATGTAATCCTTTCCAAATTCAATTACAGCTAATTAAAAATAATTCTCTCCTCTGAGTTGATCACTTGTGGTTCCAAGTTGCTGTTAAATCCTGCTGAGACAACAACCATAAAAATGAACACTAAAGGAAGCTGCAAGGTCTGCTCCTGATGTAACCAGGGTTACACCACAGCACACTTAGGTGGTGGCCTTCTGGCACAGGGGTTGCTTTTGAGTAAAGCAAGATGGAATTACAGTCCTGAATATCCCAATATCCCTCCTTTTGCTCTCCCTGTCCCCCCACTGACGTCAGATTTCCTGGGAGAAGCGGCACTGGAGAAACTGCTGTTGCACTTCACACACAAGTGCACACGGAATTGCATTATCTCATTTGTAAAGGAGTGGTGCTCTGGCTCCTGGCCACAGTGTTGGGTTTCTTTTTTTTGTCCAGCACCAGCAGACATATGAATATTTTATTATTAGCACACACTTAGTCTGAGGTCAAGTTCTGGTGACCAGCTCCAGCATTTGGTCTGGTTAAAAATGCCCTGTCCAGTCAGTGATTTTCCTCTGGCACTCGGGATGCAGCTAAAGCTGCTTGTAATAATAATAATAATAATAACAATATACCACAAGTACAATAAAACCAACAACAATAGTAATAAAAACAATAATAAATGAGAGGTAGTAACCTGGAGCCACAGGCTTAATTCTGGAAAGGGTTTGAGAAGCCAAGCATCCCTCTTCCTTGCATCCAGTAGGATTAGATCTCATCCAACTGGAGGAGTTAGATGCTTGTATTCTTCTATCACTCACTGCAAAAACATGGACTCAGGAAGCAGCTACAAGTCATAAAGCGCCTTCCTCTGCTTCCTGCCCTATGGCAATAGATGCTTAACTCCTGGGACTCTCTGTTAGCAATCCTTTTATCGTGTTATCTGGATAATAAACCAACTACTTACACGGCTTTTACTGACAAGATCAACTACAGGACTTGCAGTAGCAAAACAAAGTTGCTGTTTGCTTTCAAGCTGCCAAGGTCAACACAAACCAGACCAGCAGTCACGGGAAATATATCACACACAGGGAGGACACAGTTCAGGAGGGAAAACAATGTTCTGGTAATTCACCCTCAGCTAAAGCAAGACTCACCAATGACTATTACAACATTGGAAAATGGATCTTTCATCATGTTGGCTTCCAACAGAGGCTGGTGAGCATTTTCTGAGTGTATCAGGGCACTGAAATGCTTCTCAAAGGAGGAATGATTGCTCTCTGCTCCGTCACCTCTCAAAGGTATTAGAATATGATACTTTGAAGGAAAACAGGACACCTGACTGAATCTCCAGTCCGAGGGACTGACACTTCACTCGGCAAATTTCCTCTGGCTCTCACAGAGAACAATTGAGGCATGTTGCACATGATGTAATTATCTACATTTTTACTGCCTTTTGTGTCTTAATTACTATTACAGTATGCTTGGCAAGCCATCACCCGCAGCTTACAACCACAGCCTTTGACTACATTATTTCATTCATTAGGTTATAAAAGCAGCCAAAAAAAAACCAAACTGCAGCATGGGCCTTGGTTTCTGTCCAGCCACAGCCCTCCAAGCTCCCCCAGCTGACTGTATGGGCAGGACTATTTACTCACTTTAAATGAATTGCCCTCAATTAGGCTGCACAGCATCTCTTTGGCACATTTTTACAACAGCTGAAAACGGCAAGTATCAACCCCTGGGTAGATGCTGCTCTCTCCATCTTTATGGGGTGGGGGTGGGGGTTTTTTTGTGTTTTGAGGGTGGAAAGTCCAAGTTCCTGCACGCTCTCAACGTGCTGTGTCGACTTCATCCCAAAGGAGAACCAGAAGTAGTTTGTTCGTAGAAGGTTATAAGAAAAAAACCCATCATATTCAATAAGATTTTGATTTCTTCTGTTCATGTTGTCCTGCTCCAGGGGAGGCTCAGCTCTGAGCAAAGCTCTTCTGCTATCAGAGCATCTGTACTGTTCCCTCCTGCAGGATCTCTGGAAGCTGGAAATGGAGCTGGTCTTCTGCACCACCCCTGGGGACAGTAATTTTCCCAGATTTTCCCAGAACTTGTAGGAATGTTAAAGGTTTCAGATGTTTTTCCTGCGCCATGTTCCAAATCAGGTAATCTTATTAAGGATATTAAGGATAAACAGATTGGAAAGAAATAGAAAATGAAGAGGCACTTTTTACACGGACATTTAGTGATAGAACAAAGGGGAATGGCAACAAGCTGACAGAGGGCAGGTTTGGATTGGATATTGGGAAGAAATTCTCCCCTGGGAGGATGGGGAGGCCCTGGCACAGGTTTCCCAGAGAAGCTGTGGCTGCCCCATCCCTGCAAGTCTCCAAGGCCAGGTTGGACAGACAGAGCTTGGAGCAACCCGCGAGAGTGGAAGGTGTCCCTGCCCATGGCAGGGAGTGGGACTGGATGATCTTGAAGGTCCCTTCCAACCCAAACCATTCTGTGATTACCTTTTCCAAATTACGCTAAAAATATTGTTGTATAAATTATCGGATATTAATTTGGAAGGGACCTACAATGACCATCTAATCCAACTGCATGACCAATTCAGGGCTGACCAACAGTCATGGTAAGGGCAGTGTCCAGATGCCTCTTAAACACTGACAGTCTTGGAGCATCAACTACCTCTCTAGGAAGCCTCTTCCAGCATTTGACTCCCATCTAAGCCTCCCCTGGCACAACTTTGAATGATAAATTGCTGCTTTTGCACTAAAATATTCATAATTCTCTCAAACACTTGACAGTCTCTGGCACATATGGCCAGATCAGCTTTTCTCCTGGAATCATTCTCATTCATCCATCTTCACATTACTGTCAATTTATTGTGGTGATGAAAAAAAGCATCCAAAAAATGAGCTTGAGGCATAAATGTCTTATGTCTGGAGCACCACGAAACAGAAGATGGTACCTGGCTGCATCTGCCCTACAGACTAGATATAATCATCTCACCAGGAGCCCCAGCAGTGCTGAGCTTAGAGGAGACAGGACCAGGATTTTTGTAACATATTAAGATTCTGTGGCTAAACCTTTCACCAGGTTAGTGACATCCAGAATAGCAAAATGACACATTTTCATGTTTTAAGGGGCAACTTCAGCTGACACTTGAAGTACAACCCAGGAAACAGAAATTAAAAAAGAGCCCCCACTTTCTGTCAGGTTTTTACACCTCTCTGCTGTCTTGGTGACTCAGTAGTTTCACCTTTCCCTCTTTCTGGATCATTCAACCAGGGAAAAGAAGGAAAGGGCAGGTTAAAGCCTTTCAGTTACACTGGGCCAGTGCAGGCAGGGACGATGGGACAGGGGAGTCCCCAACCTGCACTGGCCCGTGACTGTGACATAGTTATCACATACAGGGATGATCCAACTGCCTTCAGGCCACAAGCAGCCCAGCTAACCCAGCTGAGGGTAGTGCAGAAGGTGGGAAGCCAAATGAGTAGCTCATTAGAAGTTCTTACCTATTGACATCTTTCAAAGACGGTGAGAAAGCAAAAACCATGGTCGATGAACAGACTGGCACCTCCCAGTAGCCCAGCCAGGACCAGTAATGCTGGAGGCAGAAGAGGTAGTGTCGGGGTTGGAAGTTTGTAAACTCGTCTATCGTTGGTTCCTGTGTTACCATGGTTGTTGTATTGTCTCATTGCAT
>JAWWES010000081.1:2788709-2849424 GCA_035583135.1 Lophotriccus pileatus | reverse complement strand
CAGGAGATACCTCTGTAAACCTCGGCAGATACCCCGAACCACAACAGATGCCAATTACACCGATGCTAACTTCAACAAGGTAGGATATTTGCTGCCACGAATATGTCAGTGATTTATATTTTATTCATTTCCATTGCTCCATGCAGGAATGTTCTTCCAGTGGATTTGTCAGCAGCCCAACAGGACGATGAAGAAACACTCACTCAGGACGCTCTGTTGAGGAAGAGGACTTGGGCTTCTATAAATGCTCTTTGTATTAAGAACTTGTTAAAAAGCCTTTCTTTTCTGTTTGATGGAGCTTTACCACAAGCACAGTGAAATGCAGCTGATATTGCTCTTTAAATTCTGACACTCCTTGATGAGCTCATTGAATTTGGATGGAGGGGAGGGGTCATGTCATTTTACATTGCACCCCAAAACCAGTTGCTTCTTTCACTCTACACCTCTTCAAAGCTTCATGGAAAGCTTCCTCTATTCCTCCCAGAAGATATTTTCACAGCAGAAAATCAAGTCCCATAATTATTCCATTCTTTGTTCCAAAGTGTGTTTAAGTATGGTATAAATCCACTTTCCAGTAAATACACAGGGCACCATCCCTGCTCCATGACTGGGCTGTAAATTACAAATGTTTAGACTCAGATTGATTTCTGAAATTCATTGTCAGAACAGAGAGTTGCTCGTAAACAGAGAAATTTAACAAGTGTTCCTTAATAAATAGTTGGGGGAAAAAAAAAATCTGCAGTTACTGGTCTGTTCATACAACCACAAATGATTGATTATGGACTCATGATAATGGTAGTTCATTTTAAGAGCTTCCACAGGGATGTAAATCGGCTTTAATTAAAAGAGAATGTGAAAAATCACTTGTTGAAAAGATGAGTTTGTGAATAAAAGAGTGACAAATTACATGGCTGATTTAATTGGAAAGGAAGCGCTCCACCGCGCTTAATTCAGCTCTGTCTGTTTTCACCCAAACGTGTGCACCGAAAGCATCTCAAAGATAACTCTGGTAAAATGGTTTTAAGCAAAGAGAAGCCTCAATCTGTGATTCACTAGTGGCATCCAGGCAATAGGGGTGATTTACAGGACTTGGAGTAGTGCTGAGGAAGCACATCTAAAATACAGCAGAGTGTTTTGGAGGATCCTCATTTCAGCAGCAGCACAGAAGTCCTACAAAGCAACTCTTCTGTTTAAACATTTAGACTTTAAGAAGCCTGAACACACCAAAGGGTGTTTTGGGTGGGTTTTGATTTGTTTTTTTTACCCTTAATGCTTCTTTTATGCTAAATGAAGGTACACCAGGGGGCATATTAAGATGTAAATTGGAGGACACATGACACAGAGGCCAGCCTATACTGACAGAAATCCTGGAATGGACCAAATCCAAGCTTCAACCGCAGAGGAGCTGATTTTTGCCTCCCCTAAAGGGCTTGGGAATTAACTAATACGGTCAACCACAGACCACAGAAAACAGGGAGCAAAGTTGACTGACAGGGTAGACTTGCCCTACATTAGCATGTTGGGCTCCAGAGTGATCTGTTTCCCAAAAAAGTAAAGTAGTCCATCAGGGACTGAGCGGCCTGTTGTCACTGGAAGGATCCTTAGTTTCTGAAATAAGTAGAATACCTACTTTCTGCAAGTCAATCCCCGTGGGATGACTGGGCATCTAGGACCTGTCATTTTGTCATCCGTATATTTCACATTGAATGCAGTTTTTCAGCTTGTTCTGTCCTGAGACACATACCCCAAAAATATTCGTGAGAAAGTATGCAGTCGAATAACGTGGGTAAATAAATCTTTACACGCTTGGGAAGGACTGTTTCTGTGCTGGATTTCTATTGCCATAGCAGTTTGCAGTGGGATGGCTGGTACTGAAAAAAACACAACAGAAAATAGTAATAAAAGAGCTGCCAAGGCCAAGCTGGACAGGGCTTGGAGCAACCTGGGATAGTGGAAGGTGTCCCTGCCCATGGCAGGAGATTGGAACTGAATGGTCTTTAAGGTACCTTCCAACCCAAACCATTCTATGATTCCTTTACCTTTCAGTGGAATATCCTGTTTGTTTAGTTGTATAATCCTTTGGTCTGACCAAAGTTTGCTAAATTAACTAAAATATGACCAAAGAAAGAACAATTCCATTGATTTTTCACTCCTCTGAAGGTGGACAGTAAGCTCCAGCTGCTCAGCTGGCACAGTGTATCTGGCTATTGGGTCCCAACTATTCTTCTAGAATTCCATTACCAGGAAAACAGGGAGACTGGCACCTCCAGGGGGTGACTTATCCCACCTATTTGAGATACTACTCTGAAACAGAGAGCACAAATCACTCACTAAATGCCACCTTCCTCACGCACTGGCAAGGCAACCCAGCTCAGCCACCCAGAAGTTCAGCACCTTGTTCAAAGTCAGATGATCCCTGTTGCAGGGAGAAATCCACCCAGCTCCCTAAGTGGCCTGCTGTATTTTGTGGCGTTTGATCCATTGGATTCCCCTTGCAGAGAAAATGCAGCACTTGCACAGTTAATACACAATCCTACCTTCAGGGTAGAAGTTCTCAGCATAAACGTCTCTTATTTTGGGGGCAGGTTGGTTTTGGTACAGATTTATTGGACATGCAGAAAAGCCTATTATTACTTCTCCCTGAAAAGGGAGAGCACCTCCATGAAAAAAAGGACTCTGAAGTGATTAAACACAATAGAATTATAACTCTGACTCAGAGCTAAAACCACCTGCCTCCAGGGGCCATTCTGATTGCTGAAGCAGTACTAAAGACAGTTAGAAATTTAGCTGGGGGCTAGTTTGGCTTGGTGTCCTCACAAGGGGATAAAATGCCACGTGTAGAGAATAACTGGGACTTCTCACTTGCACATCAGGTGTCCCAAGAAGGGGCAGATAAGCCAAAAACCTACTGTTTGATTTGCAACAGCCACGATGACATCTTACGGTTGTGAGGAGAGTCAGAAAAACGCTCGAGTAGTGTGTGACAGCGGCAAGAGGAAAGCTTTCCTATGATTTTGTGTTTTACTACTTTTTCAAATACAGGCACTTCTTCTAGAGTACCCAAGGGCTTTAATCATCCAAAAGTGCTGTCAGTCAAAAAGAGAGAGGACGGAGTGCCTTGCACCAGCTCCAGTGGATCGACTTCATCTTGGGGTCGATAGTGCTGGAACGAGCAGTTGTTTTGAACGATTAGAAGTGGAGAGAAAAACAGGAAAAAATAAGAAGTCTGTTGGAAGTTGAACTCAGCTTGCTGACTAGCATGAAATGTTCATCAAGGCCTTTAAATCAAACACTATTCTGGATCTTCTTACTTGTGTCCTCCCAGTTGTCCTCCACCTCCTTTCCTTCTCTATACACTGAAGGGTCTCATGTTTTGTGCATCTCCAGCTCTCTGTGATGATTCCCAGGAGCTGGCTTGGCCAGGTGCAAAACCTGTTCTTCCCCAGTGATCTGCTGGACTTCAGGTAGTGTATTTCTCAGGTGTTGTTCAAGCACTTTCAGCAAGGCTTTCCTTTTCAAGACATGATTCAGATCAAGTAATCTTTGTTTTCAATAGTGCGGCATCATAAAATTAGGCAATTACTCTTGTAAATCTGTCAGGGCTCTAAGTAATTATCTAATTTAGAACAGTTAAAATAAGAAAAAAAAGGCAGGAAAATTCCACTCTCTCGAGTGCATTGCTTAGAGGAATTAACCTGGGGGATATGGGTGTGCTGATGAAATCTGTTCTGTTGGGTCAGCAGCCAGAAATGTCTGCGAATATATGGGCAACTTGAGTGTTCCTTTGGCTGCATTCATCCTCCTTTTCTGTTCCAATTGCATCAAATTAGGAAGGTTATTGCAAGGAATCGAATTTCTGCCCTCGGCTATCCAGTGGAAGGTTACAGGGAAGAAAAAACCAGACCATCCTCAGAGGTGAACGCCGAAAGGACAAGAGGCAATGGACACGAACTACACCAAGGGGATTTGGAGAGGATATAAGGAACATTTTTTTTTTAACATGGGACTGGTGCAGCACAGGGACAGGTGCCTGTGGAATCTCTATCCTTGGGAATTTCAGCACTCAGCTGATAAAAACCTCAAGTCTCATGATCTGACTCGGAAGTGAATCCTGCTTGGAACAAGGGTTGGACTGGAGACCCCCAGAGATCCCTTCCAACCTAAATGGCTCTATAATTCCAACAAGCAGAGACACAATTCTATAACTCTTGTCAAACAGAGGCAAGGTTGACTCAAGCAAGACCCTTCATCCTATCAGGCTGAAGCTTGAATGTGAACAGGGTCTTCAGTGCCAGAACCATGGAAGTTGCTTCAGTGTGAAGTAACTGAGATGAAGCTCATGTTAGATCAGAATTTATTAAAAACCTGGGTACAGGAGTTCTTCAGTGACATTTTCATAGAATCATGGAATGGTTTGGGTTTGAAAGGACCTTAAAGATCATCCAGTTCCACCCCTCCTGCCATGGGAAGGGATACTTTCCTCTGTCCCAGGTTGCTCCAAGCTTCATCCAACCTGGCCTGGCCAGGGATGGGACAGGTACAGCTTCTCTGGGAAACCTGTTCCAGTGTCTCACCAACCTCACAGGGAAGAATTTCTTCCTAATATCTAAAAACCTACACTCCTTTAGTTTAAGGCCATGTCCCCTTGTCCTATCAGTACACACCCTTGTGAAATTTTAGGCTAGAAGTATTATTCCCTCAAATTGCTAAAAAATAAAGAAGACTAACTGAAAAGGTTTTAAAGCAAATTGCACATGCAAACACACTTCTCCTTATCTCCCCCCTCCCAGCGTTCTGTCACTCTGAGACAACAACTCCTGGGCTCAGATCTCTCTGCAAACACAGCATCTGACATCACTGAGAGTTTGTCCGTGACAGCGAAACCTGCTGTTGTGGGAAAGCTGCTTTCTCCCCTCCCCAGTCCATCATGGAAGCACCATGCCCAGCTCCACACAAGCATCCACACGTATTCCAAGACGTCCCTATTTTTCACAAAGCAGATGTACTGTTTCCCAGCCAGTTCTACTTGAGAGAGTCCCTCCGTCTCCCTCCATCTGCTCCCCAGGCCTACACAGGCAACAAACTGTGCAACCTTGTAATGATGATCTTGGCTTTGTGCCTCCACAAAAAAAAATCCAAAAAATTCCTATAATTAGCTTCCCTCCAAAAACATGAACATAAGACCGCAGATATTTTTGATAAAGTTTGAGTGGTGATCCTAAAGACAGCACAGGAATATTTTAGAGACTCAAATGTTTCAAAGCTTCCTTCTGGACATTTGTAATTTATAACAAGCTTCTAATATTGAAGGCATGGCTTCAGTAAGGATGGAAACAGGATGAGAAATGCTCGCTAGGGCTGCTGGAAAGGCAGGATACAATTTCCACTGGAATTTTACCTTTTCCTTTCCCCCAGTGCAAAATTTCAATGTTTCTTCAGAAGAGCAAATTCCAGTACCTTTGATGGTTGGACAGATCTCAAGGTCTTCATTCCAATTAGATGAACATGTGAAGTAGGAACAACCCCTGAGGCACAAAACATTTTAAATCCAAATTTTAAATACCTCTGAATTTTGAAAGGGGTTCAAGGTTCAGGGATTGTGTGTAACAGGAGGGAAGAACAAAACTGACACTGTCAAAATACAAGTTTGATGTCATAGGAGATGAATGATCTTAACACCTGACTGTTTTAATTGTAGGTTAACTGTAAATCACAGACTGTCTGAAGTGGAAAGATTTGGCCTTACTTTTTCTCCAGAATCAGAATTCTCACATTCTCCTGAATTTAGCTGTACCCAGTTTCAACTGAATGTTCCTGTTGCAATCAGTTATTTAATCCCCACTCAATTTCCCAGTTCAATGCTACTCCTATGAATGTTTTCACTGAACAATCCTGTACCACAAACAAAACCTCCCCACGCATCTGGATGAACACTGGGGGAGGCAGAGGCTCTAACAATTAGACATTATCATTAAAGAACATAACACTAATGAGAACAGTTGTTCAAAAAAAGGAACAGCATTGTTAGAGGGGAATAAACACCCTGAAAAACAGAGCAATCAAAAGAACTGACATTCACGTCAACATCAACTGTGACCTTAGAGCCTCTTACCCACACTGGAGTAAATAGATATTTGCTCATGCATAAACATAAGAAGGGAAACATGTCTCAAAAAATAAAGGATTAAACTTTGAGAGCATCCACAAACAATGAGGGAGAATAAAGAGGCTACAGACATCTCTTTGGAAGCAAGTACAGTGCTGTGCTCCGACCTCCTGCACTTACAGCCCGCTCCTGGGAGGCCTCTGTCAGTGAAAGCTACAGATCCACGAGTCCTCCTCCCTCAGCCTGATCTAAAACACTGGGAAAGTTGTTGCTAAAATAGTAAAATACTAACTAATCATCTCCTCTTAAGGCTCACCTGGGCACCAAAACCTGTGTGACCCAGGCTGATGCAGGAGAGATGGAGATGAACTGTGAATGCTTCTCAAACCAAAATGCTTTACGGACCTCACTGAACTCACTCTCTCCTCACTCAGTTTTGGTCAATCTTTGATTTTACACTCTTTTAGGCAGGGATGGATGTCCTCACCATCAGAACTGCTGTTCATATAAGACAGAATCCGATCAAAACAAGCTCTGCTGGGTGGCATTAAAAGTATATTCAAGAATAGAAGCAAAATTTAGTCGGACCTGCCCACGGCAGATTGTCTTTCAATTTCGTGTAAAATATCCAGTGTCATGGAAATATAGAACTGTAGAATGGTTAGGGTTGGAAGGGACTTTAAAGATCATCTAGCTCCAATTCCCCTGCTGTGGGCAGGGAGGTCTTTCATTACACCAGACCTGGATAGATCTAGTCTACAAAACAACAGGATTTCATCCTCTTGGTGCTCCAAATCATGGAATTACCTGCAAAGGTTGGACTCCAAACCCTGCAGTAGGGTCTGGATCAGTTAATGCAATTCTGAGGCAAATGTATCTTAAAAGACCATGTGGGAACTTGCCATTATCCAGGGCTGGGGTGCAAATACAGAGCACAGTTGCCTTGTTTATGATGATAGCAATGCTGGAGGCTGAAAAAATGGTCAGGAAATCAATCATGGAAATAATACCATTATTCTTAACATATGCTCATACCTCTGACCACATACACAAGGCCTGAAAACCAACTTCAGCCTTATTTCTCAATCCAAATATTCACCATTTGCAATTGTTGTGTAGCTTCTGCAGCTCTTAATAAAATTAAATTGCTCACACAGCCTGGGCACAAAACCCAAACAAGTTTGTGAACTGTGGGCTGGAACTGAATCCAAATTCTGTGCAACAAATGCAACCGGGCTTGGATTCCTGCAGGAGCCTGGGACAGACATCCTTTGGATGGCAAATACCCAAGCACTCCTTTTTTTAGCAGAAGTACTCATAAAAAATGAGTTTGGAGATCTCAGGGGTGCATATTCGAGGCTCCAGAGACTCTCTGTACACACACAAGTATGTTGTTCGTGCCAGAGCTGCTCATCCAATCAAGGAACGGAAATGCTGCTCCTGCTTGTGGTTCCTTTACCCAAACGCTCCCGAAAACCACAGCGGAAATTTAGAATAGTTGGGACCCACTGCAAGAGGGAAGATATTCCAAAAATGCATGATAAAAATTCTAATGTTACACTCAAAAGCCTGTGCTGCTCCCAGAAGGGGAAAAAGGGGGGGGAAAAAAAAGCTGTGTTAAGTGGGTTCCCAACACCTGGAACAGCTACTGGGAAGAAAAAAAAAAAATATTGTGAATAAGCAGCAGATGAAGATCTGGAAAAAACAGCATTTTGTTAATTCATTATTGAGAGGAGCACTGAAGTTTTTTATTAAATTACATTGCAACTTGAGTTAGACAAAGAATTTGCTACATTGTGGAGTAAAAGGCAATATTTCATTGAAAGTTTTCCTTTTATTTATGGTGAGGAGAACATGAGGAGGCTCAGCTCTCTAAATAAGCCCCTGGAAAAAAGAAACCATGAATCATGAGCTCTCTCTAGTGTTTTAATGCCACATTGCAGTGAAGAACTAAAAAATCCTTCATGTTTTACTTAGCATATTCACATATCATTTCAGTTGTCCACCTTTTCTATATTGAAGCCAATAATTACTTGCTTAAACTCTGATTTCTTTTGTTAGTATTTAACAAATACTTACTCACCTGGCTCTCCCATTTTACAACAAACTGAACATACTGCAATGTTTTGATGTGCATGTTGATGCCAATTAATATCAGAGAAGTAAATTACTGTTTCTTTTGCAGACTCCAAGTATGGCAGCATTTATCATGGAAAATCCAGAGCAAATTGCTAGTAAGGATTTTACTCTTTCAGTTTAAGACAGAAGACAGAGGAAAGGAGAGGGGAAAAAAGCAACAGCTAAAAATCTGAAGCATTTCACGTGGGATTTATAAGAAAATCTCAATTCATTCATGACCTGGTTTTCAGAAACGAGTCCATTTACATAAATACAATCTGCATGAAGATGTCTTTCTAATTTTTCTTCCTCTTTCTGCCTTTTTTAATTTTCATTCCCAATAAAAGAATACATTTCAGGCATTCAAGCTGATGCCAGGGCATGGAGTGACAGGACAAGGTCACTCCAGAAGGCATGGTTTGATTAGTTATAAAGAAAAAATCCTTCCCTGTGAGGGTGGGGAGGCCCTGGCACAGGTTTCCCAGAGAAGCTGTGGCTGCTCCATCCCTGGAAGTGTTCAAGGCCAGGTTGGATGAGTCTTGGAGCAACCTGGGACAGTGGAAGGTGTCCCTGCCCATGGCAGGGCGTGGGACTGGATAATCCTTAAGGTCCCTTTTGACCTAAACCATTCTGGGATTCTATGAATCCATGATGATGCAAAGGAAAGAAGGAAAAGAAGATGTCGAGCCTTTGAAAACCACAAAAAGAGCCTCTGAAAACTGCAGCAGGAAAAGCTTTTCAGGGACAGATGTAAAACCTTCTGCAGTTTGCTCATTGCTGAAAAGAAATAAAAAAGCCATTTGGGCACATGCTGTCCACAGCTGGTGAATTCCTTAATGGGTAAAAGGTGGTTGCATATTTTGGGGGAAGAAAAGAGTGTCTTGCAGCCTGCAGAGCATGAACAGCCACCCTGCAGAGATGGGAGGGGGGACCTTGTTATTTACCCCAGACAAAACCACTCCAAAGAGATGCAGGTATTTATAGAGGAGAAAAGGGGCAATAGGATGGCACCAAGGAAACTGCCAATCTCTCAGTGTGCAAAACAGACAGATCAGCTACAATTTGTCGTGGGATGATGGTGATCAAGTCATGCCTGAATTCAAAACCCACAGGAGGAGGAAAAGCTTGAGATGGACTGAGAAATTTGAGGGCAAAAGTTGAGGAAGGAGAGCATTTTGACTTATTCTTAACAGCTTTAAAGGTGTCTGAAAGGATGCTAAGGTGGGGTCTTCCTCCATCTTCTTAAGCCCTTTCTAAAATCCTCTCCCAAAGGAAAAAAAAAAAGAAAGGGGATCTTAATCTCAAATCAAAATTTCTTCTTTATATCTCAAGCAGAATAACTGGATTCTGCAAGAAGTGATGCTTGAGGGTAAGATTTTTAAGAGGAGATTTAAGAGCAAGCTGAGTCTGGAACAGGAGCACTGCAAAATCCATCAAAGGCAGAGAAAGTGTAATAGGGACAAGGCAACAATTTATTTTACTGGCAGTGATATGCACAGAAACATAAAACATCTCCTGTATTCTTCTGATTCATATTCTTGTATTAAACATATGTTGTGTCTTAAGGGAAAAAAAAAAAACTTAAAAGAGAAAAAGGATGTTTGAAAATCGACTTGAGAGTCAGAGCATGTGTTTTGTCCCCGTAATTTATTTTGCATTTTGTTTATTTCTCAGTGTATGAGCCAAAGGATGTTATTGTTCACTACTGGTTTGGAGTGAATTATTTTCCTGGCAACAGTGCCCAATTCCTATTTAAATAGCAAAATATACTCCTGATTTTCCACACAGCCACATTGCAGGTACTGGAGACCATTCAGAGGCAGTGAAATCTTCCCATGGAGTTTATCAGTTTCTCTGGATCTCTGAGAGGGAAAAACAATTATGTGACCACCAAACTTACAGTGCTTTTGTTAAGCTCTGTAAGAAGACCTGTTTGGGCCCTGGGCTGAGGTTTATTAACTGAATAAACTATGAAAAAGAAACTGCTGCATGTAAATAACAGAGTGAAAAAGTGAAGAAAATGATACACAAAGTGCCGGGAAGGATGGGTGGATTTAACATGTGATGAAGGGGGAGTTATATGAGGGATGACCAAATTCCAGAGGTACCATTTAGGGACCAGGATCTTTCAAGACTAAACCCATGGGGAAAAGGTAATGAAGGACAGGTTGTTCATTTAGGAGCAAATATGAGTGGAGAAAGGGAGAGATCAGAGTGTATAGGGAAAGGGGGAAATAAATGGGATTTGCCACGTGTGAACAGGTCACCACCCTTGTCTGCCTGACCCTGTGTCTCACCACCACAGTCTCTGCCCTATGTTAAATCCTACTCTTTTATATTTTGTGTGAAGAAAAGAAGATCCACATCTGGTAAAGCCCAAACTTTTTAAAGTCCTTGGACAAAGCCCAGGCATGGACATGAGATGAAAGAGCTTATTAGATGAAGAAAAATGATGATATGAGATGAAAATTTGAGAGATCTGCCATTGTGGTGTGCTTGTGAGGCATGGAAATGTCTTTTCACAAACAGTGAGCAACAAAACCTGCTGTTATCAGATGCTGTGTGAATGCCCCAAGTACAGTCCCGCTGCTCAGTCACATTGGTTCCATATTTCCAACAGGATAATCACAAACATTTGTTCATAACTATTTTCCAAGTATTAAGGTGAGACAACAGTCTCTGACTCTTGCTCCTTAACATTTGCATGGGCAAACAGTCCTGGAGATTTTGATCAAATTAGTTTTTAGCTGTTTAAAATGCAATATTCACGGGAATACAACAACCTGACATTAGGAAACTAATAACAACCTTGTACAAAAAAAGACACACATGCAATGACACACAGGAGCAAAGTTAACAGCGAGATCTGCTCCAGGATTCCAGCAGTTCCTTAACAACAGGGCTCAGGAAGAACAAGGCATCCATCATATTCCTACATGAAATATTACAACAACATTATAAATTACACAGCTCCTTCCTCTCAACACCTCAGAGGCAATTATAAAACTCAGTGGTAGACAAGTACATATTGTTGGCTTTTGCTCGTGTGCTTCTAAGAAATTTAATTCCTACCTGTGATTCGTACCTTTTCTGTAGCAGAGAGCTGAGGTTCCCATTAAACCAGGACTGCTTTACCAGGGGAGAGAGACAAAAAGATGGATGAAGTTCCAGGCTGAAACAATGCCATTACTCACAGTTTATGGCTTACACAAAGGACTGTGATACTGTATTTCAAACTGGGTCTGGCAACTCCGTGATTACTTGCTTGTTGTGTGTAACTCTGACATACTGTGCAGACCTTTAGAGGAACAGCCAGGGCTACCAGGCAGTACAGAAGTGAAGGGTTTTTGAAGCCCTGTCCTTTGTTCCCAATCCTCCTTAAATTGATTGGGAGCGAAGACTGTGGAGGAATAAAAAAACAAAAGCACGGTGCCATGCCTTTTCTTTTTACAAAATGAAACAGCTTTTTAACCCAACATCAAAACAGTTCTTAAGAAAATATTAGCCAAGCCACACTGGAGGAATCCAAACCACCTCCAGCATGTCATTTATTAAAACAAGTCTTCTGACTTGAGGCTATAACAACAGGGGCCATAATAATAAGGGCTTTGAACTAAAGTTGATGGGAGAGGGGAACTTCAATCCATCCCATTCCTACCAGTTTCATGCCAGGGCCAACAATAGATGGTCAGCACCTGGAGAGGGACTCCAGGTCAGCAGGAGAGCACTTGAGGAGCAGGAAAAAGGAATTCCAGCCACTCCAGCCAGTAAGTTTGCTTCATTAGGGGTCCTACCGTGGCTGCCCCATCCCTGGAAGTGTTCAAGGCTGGATGGGGCTTGGAGCAACCTGGTCTAGTGGAAGGTGTCCCTGCTTATAGCAGGGAATTGGAATTAGATGAACTTTAAGATCCCTTCCAACCCAAACCATTCTGTGTTTCTGTGATTCTGATTTAATAATACACTTACTGAACAACACACAGCAAGATAAACAGAATCCACTTGTGGATTCTGCCGGTTTCAGTCACCACACCAGCAGAAAGTTACCTTGATACTGAAGTGTTCAGAGGGTGGGTAGTATTTTAGTGTGTTTTTCCTTAAGAGTGCATTCTTCATGTATAATTTTGACAGGCTAATTTTTGCAGCAGTGATTTACAGCAGTAGTTCTTGAGCAGAAAAGCAGTGTAATAGCTTTTAAGCATCAGTTTAACATCTCATCCTTGAAAAGCTTTACGAAATTTCTTGCTGTTAGTGTTTTTACTCTTCCAGTCATTTCTCCCTCGGATTTCTAACAGTTAAATGAAGATAGGGCTGATAAACACAGACAATAAGATGATACTTGCAAGTCTCCTCTTTAAATGACAGATTCTCTGGAGGGAGATGGCAGAGCAGGCTCCCATCACACCTAATTTACCCCCACAAACATTAAATGGCCAGGGTGTGCAAACAGGGACTAACTGGTTGGCACAGCAGGTGGCCCAGAGGAAGGTAAATCAGTGCCACGGTGATGTTCTACATGAATGGAAGAGGTTTTGACCTAGAATGGAGACATGAGGAAAGATGTGGCTGCATGGAGCACTGGGTCCACCTTCCTGAACCCAGGGCTGGGATTGCAGCAGCCTCAAACACGCAAATTGTGCTCTAGTCAGACAATGGGATCTGGAGAATTTGTAGTGTAACAGCACGAAGATGTTACAGGAAAAGGGAAGCGTGGAAGAGTCCCTGGGGTTAGGAATCCTAAAATCTAATTCCAGTTTAGCACTGGGACAGGACACTGCTGATCCCCACCGGGGCAATGACAGTGATCACGAAATGCTGAGCACAGAAAGTGTAAATATTGCACTGGTGGCAATAAGTGGAGTTAAATCACCTACACACAGAATGGGTGGGTGATTCATCAGCAAGAGCTGCAAACCCAAAACTTCCAGAAGAACCTATACAGGAATCCACATGAAAGATGCTGTTTTGGATTTAGACTCAAGTGGTGCTTGAAACCAGTTCAAGTGGAATCACTGGAAGAGCTGCTCTTTAGTGATGTTCACAACTCAATTAGGTTGTTACAGAAAAGAGCAGGTGAATGAAAAAAGCACTAGATAAAAAATGTGAAGAAATGGAACAGTGTAAAAACAAGGCTGTTAGACAAGAAAAAAGATGAAAAGAACAGCCCCAAAGGTAGGAACTATCACATCTACAAACAGCTGAAGGACTACACAGAATTCTGGGTTAGAAGGCCAGATAAAACATGGATCAAAAGGAAAGAAAGAAGAAAAAAAATCCCAATTAATTCTTGCTTGGCTCAACAGGGAGTTAAGAAGTCTGTCAGAAGGAAAAGGTCAGCATTTAAAAAAGTGGAAAGCTTGCCCACACGCAGAGAACAGAGGAGCATCAAACATGGCAGGCCAAATCTAACCAAGAAATTAAGAGGATGGAAATTAATTTGAAGAGCACCTTACAATGGATACTCAACTTCAGAGGAAGAAGTTCTTGAAAAACATTAAAAGCAGGAGGTCAGCCAGGGAATCAACAGGATTGCTTGATGGAGACTGTAACAGGAGCACTTGGGGGCAGGCAAAAGGCACTCAGTGAATTTCTAAACCTGGGCTCTTCTGACAAAAGACCTTGGGAAGATTCCCACGTCTCTGACATCTTTTATAGTGAATCAACTTCAGAAACACTGGACCCAACTGATAATGCTGATGAAACCATCAGAACTGGGCTGCATTCTCTCAAATCTGACCCTGCAGAGCTGCTGGCCAAGGCAGGTCACCCACCCTACAAACAGCTGCCCACCCCAGAGGCCTGCAGTGCTGCCAACACAATTCCCAGCTCCAGAGGGGCTCCAGAAGGTATCTCAGAATTATGGGCTTGTGAGTGACCTCCTTGGCAGTGACAGAGCCCATAATTTCAGTAAAGAATAAGAACATATTTCAAGCTCATGCACAAATACACTCTGACTGGAAATGTATTTTCAAGGGGAGATCCAGCCCCACCAAGCTGCTGGATTGGTGTGAGGGCATCAGTCAGTGTTTGGGGAAAGGCAATCCCAGGGACATGATTTGAAATAACTTCTCATTAGTAAGCCACGTTGCCTCAGGGTTGGAAAGGAGATATTGCATCCAGGACACGAGCAGGGAGCATCCATGCTCAGAAACTCAGCAATGCCACCTCCAGATGACGATGAAAGAACAGGGCTGAGCTTCCTACAGCAACCACCCAGGGACATTTCCAAAGCCTTTCAAGTTTCCTGGAGCAATACTCTTTCCTACTATGTATTTTCATTCTCTTTTTCAGTGGCTCAGTAGTAATTTCCATACTCCTGTTCAGTGTCAGTGCAAACTGCTTTACGTTTGTAAATAAAATGTACGACCCCAGAACTGAAATGGAATTATTTCTAATGAATGCCTGCACTAATGACCCAAGTTCAAGCTAAATGCATCATTTTGCTCAATCCTAAATGCTATAAATTGAAGTGGGTGTCGCAGCCTTCAAGAGCTTAAGCACTGTTTTAAAAGAATCTGTCAATTATTTAATAGAAATTTGTTTCTAGTACAGTGTTGCTGATCTATGTCTCATATCCAAGGTTAATTTAATGTTTAAAATGTAGCACTTCAAGCACTGTTGCATGAAATAATTTATCTTGGAAAAAAGAAATGTAGAGAACAAGGAAGGAATTATTCATGTGAGTAACAGAACATGAATCACAAAGGAGAGAAAATTATATCTATGTAATGCAGGCATGCAATGATCAATCCTTTATATGAGGCAACACAAAGAAAGGAGATTTACATTGCAGGGTAAATTTATAGCTACATACAGTCATTTTCTCTTTTTTTTTTAAAGAAAAAGGCAAAAAAAAAAAAATCAGAAAGGAATTTGGTTCACCACAGATTCTGGTCAAGTCAATCAAGATGCTACCACACCATTCAGAAAACCTCTTTAAATCCACTCAGGTACATCTGTACTGTCAGTGCACACCCTTAGACTTACAGGATTGAGTTGGAAGGGACCAGCAAGGCAAAGGTTAGTCCGAGGCAATTCCAAGGAAGACAAGTGTGATAGAATCAGAGAACAGTTTGAGTTGGAAGGGACTTTTAAAGGCCATCTATTCCAACCCCCTGCAATGAGCAGGGACATCTTCAACCAGACCAGGTTGCTCAGAGCCCTGTCCAACCTCACCTTGAATGTTTCCAGGGATGGGACATCCACCACCTCCCTGGTACAAGGAAGACATTGACCAACTGGGTTGAGTTCAGTGGAGTCACCAAGACAGGCAGGGGTTGGAGAATGTGCCCTGTTAGAGGTTCCTGAGGGGACAGGGCTTGTTCATCACAGAGAAGAGAAAGCTGCAGGGAGGAAGAGCTGTCAGGTTGTGTGAGAAAATGTTTATCTTCACAAAGAAGCCCAGAAATGGCAAATGGGAAAACCTGAGCAATACCATGCCCTGGCTACTCTGAGCTATCACAGCAGCCTTCAGCTTGAAGGAGCAAAGCTGAACAGGCAACTTACCTGGAGAAAAAGAGCCCCAGCAGCATCTCCACCCAGGGTTGTCACAGGAGAAACTTCAACAATACAACAAAAGGGCTCTCCTGAGCACCCTTTGGACTGAGGAGGAGGTTGATATGACACAGAACTTACTAAGAAGTTCCTTCCCTTGAGAGAAGGAACCAAAGACAGGAGGAAGTAAGGATCAAAGCATTTTTGGAAAGATTAGCTACATGTATAGAAAGGTAAGGAGTTAGAAAGGGCTGGATGTGTGCAGCCAGGGCTTGTCAGAACATCTGTCTTTCTGCACATGGTCAGTGCAGTCTGTCCTGTCTTCTCATTAAACTTTATTTCCAACTACTGTCCTGGGAGGTTCCTCTCTCTTCCGTGGTAGGGGTCTGGAGCACGTGTCCTGTGAGGAGAGGCTGAGGGAGCTGGGGGTGTTTACTCTGGAGAAAAGAAGGCTCAGGGGGGACCTTTTCACTCTACAACTCCCTGACAGGAGGGTGTACCCAGGTTGGGGTTGGGCTCTTCCCTTGGGTAGCAAATGATAGGACAAGGGGACATAGTCTGCAGCTTCACCAGGGGAGGTTCAGGTTGGACATCAGGAGGAATTTCTGCACAGAAAGCGTGAAGGAGATGCCCAGGGGGGTGGTGGAGTCACCACCTGGAGGTGTTTAAGCAAAGACTGGACGCGGCATCAGTGCCAGGGTCTGGCTGACATGGTGGTGTCGGGTCACGGGTTGGACTCGACGATCTCAGTGGTCTTTCCCAAACTACGTGTTTCTGTGACGATGTAGAAGCTGCTGAGCTAATTAATGAATCAGCTTGTTTTATACAACAGGAACGTGTATAGTTAAAAGCTGCATTAGCGCAGCATTCGCCTGCACATAACTAAGTACGCTTCTTGAACACAGAAATACTCATAAATCCGCCCCCTCTCTGAGATTTGAACATTCTTTCTCCCTCTCTATATATAGATTATTTATTTATTTATTTATCTATTTATTTATTGTCAATTTAAGGCAATCACAGAGCCGCTACACCCCGAACACTGCGACTCCCAAGTCTCTCCGGCTTCCTTCCTTCCTTCCTCCCTCCCTCCTTCCCAGGGGGAGGAGTCCTCCCAGCTTCCTAGGACATGGTCTCCAAAGCAACATCCCTGCGGGAGCCGGCCCGGCACAGCCGCCCCGGGGAGCTGCGATGCCGCCGGGCTCCGGGGAGTTGGTAAAAGAAGTTAAAAAACAACCCCAAACATCCCGCCCTGAGCAGGGTCTGGGCTGAAGATGGACAACTCCTTTGTGGAAGAAGTGGCTGCATCACTGGTGAGAGAATTTCTCAGTAGAAAGGTAACTCCGCTTGATTTTCTCCGGCTTAGCCCAAACGAGAGCGACGCGTGGGAAGTGCTAAGTGCTAAAAAAAAAATAGAGGGATGCTGGGAGAGGGGGAGGACATACATTCCAGGGTGAAAGCAGCTGGATCTGAAGGGTAACAGCTTCTCGGGCGAGTTGCTGAACTACATTTCCCACAGTGCCCTGTTATTCCTGACGATGGAAGCGGCTTCCTCCCGGTCTGAGAAAGCCCCATCCTTAACCCACACACGCCTGCGAAACTTAAAATTAAACCAACGACCACGGTTTCTTTTTCCTTTTTTTTTTTTTTTCCTTTCTTTCTTCTTTTTTTTTTTTAAATACCTATTTTGTTGTTATTCTTGTTTTTACAAAGGGCATACAAAGCTTCCCAGGACAAATATTAGGTGGGGGGAGGAAAAAAAAAAAAGGCAAAAGGTAACAGTTTTAGGGAAACTGGTAACCTGTGTGTTTCCCCTGGTTTTCAGTAATAACTCGGCAGAAAGCAGATTTATATGGGGGGGAAGGAGACAGGGAGGAGTGGAGGAAAGAGGCCACTGTACTTTTTGGAAACTTAGTGCTGTAAAGGGAACTTTGGACCACACAGGGGTGTGGGATTGAACAGATGAAAAGGTACCTTCATATTTCCAGGTAACGGTACCTATCGTATTTATGTTCAATCCTAAGGAAATGCTGCTGATGCCAGACTCCCAGTGTCAGGAATGAGTTAGCTTTTATCAGAAATTAAAACAGCCACCGTCTTATTAAGTGCTACACAAACCTCAGTCTCACGTTTTGCATCCCCTCTCCAAATTCATGTTTTCAACCCTGGAGTCAAACCAAGGGGCACTGCTGCCCTCCAAACCTTTCCTACACGTCAGGACCAGCTGTGATAATGATCCTTTATTTACCACAACTTCTCCTTAGTTCCCTAAATCTGAGCCAGGCACTCCATCTGCAGAAAAATAAGTCCTTTCTCATAACAATAACCCTTCATGGAAGGAATTGGGGCTTTCTCTCTCAAAATAGCAGCCTTGTGTTGTACCCACTTAAATTGGTTGGGTTAAGGCACAGGCTCTCAGGGTTACCTGGTTAGCCCATTACTGCCATGCACCAGTTTCATGTTACATCCAACAAAATCCAGAATAAAGGGTTTGGTCACTGACACTTTTCCTTCTCAGGGTTTGAAGAAAACCATCACCATCATGGACCGGGAGCTTCCCCGTTCTGCACTGAGCATCAACAACAGGAATGAGCTCCGGAATGTCCTCCATCTGCACTCCTTGTACAAGCAGAACAAGGTAAGGGAACACGTGGTGCTTCCCAAAATGTGCTGAGTAGCACGAGGCAGCCCTGATATAAATCACTTCAACAAACCCTCCCAGTGTAGAAAAGAAGTGTTCTGACACAGTAGCCAGCCTTTGGAATGTTTAGCTAAAACGAGAGTAAGAAATGACTGTAACACATTGTTTTTCTGTATCATGCATAATTCATTCAGCACAGCAGCAGCTTCAAGCTCTTGACATTCTCCAGCTGACATCTCCCATTTTCCTGGGTTGTTTGTACAGTCACATCTGGGACACACACGTGGGAATAGTTATTATGTTCAGTTACTCCACAGGTTAAAAAGAATATCCTATCTCACTAAGAACTCCATTTTTCTTTTGGGAAAGGCAAAGGAGAGCCCACTGAAAACACTTCTGGAAATTATTACTAATTACTTCCTCGAACACCGTGGGGCTTCCAGGAGCACTGGTTCCAGTTCTACCCTGACAGCTCCTCAGAGTAAGAGCTCAACATCCCATCCACCCGAGCTCTTGGATGAGGATCACGTGCATGGGAATGCCGTTACACTTGATGAAGGCAAAACTCAAGCTTCCAGGTACGGTCTGATTTATTTCTCTTTGTCCTGTGTCTTCACTTATTTTTGAATAAGGGAAATAGTATTAAAAATTTTATCATTTATACATTTCACTTACATTACCTTTTATTAACTATCCTAGTAGCACAAAACTTAAGTATACAGATGATTAAAATCTCCTGTGCAAGCCACCCTTCAAAAATGGTCTTTTATGTTCCCTATCCATTATGAGGATTGATAATCTAAATTACATCCTTCAGTCACTGAAGGACATAGAAATCTGAGCTTTTATGCCTGATAAATTGGAAATACTCACACTGAAGCATGTTTGGATGTGAAACAAAGCACCTACACTCAATCTGCAGGTGTATTCATGCCTTACATAGTCAGAAGCAAGACTTAATCTTTTAAATTCAATGTTGTTACAAATAGTGTAGGTTCAGTTGTTTTCATCTTGCAGAATACCTGAAAACAGTATGTAACCAAGTTTTTCATGTTTTAGTGCCTCAGGGAGGGCTAACAGCCCTGTGCTGCCACAGAGAGCTTTTAAAATGGGCACAGGAGTGTCATTTACCTTCCCAACCTCCTCTCCTAGGGAATTAATCAGATTTTGTTCCTCATCCTAAAAACCCCACGTTCAAAGCAGCTAAATCTGTGTGTCAGTGCTTGAAAAAAAAAACCAAACAACAACTTATTTCTAATAGGGGAAGAAAGCCAAGATGTTTTAAGTTGAGCTCAGAATCAACACTTGAAAATCATGGAATCATGGAATAGTTTGGGTTGGAAGGGACTTTAAAGATCATCTTGTTCCACCCCCTGCCCTGGGCTGGGACACCTTCCACTATCCCATGTGGCTCCAAGCCCTGTCCAGCCTGGCCTTGGACACTTCCAGGGATGGGGCAGCCACAGCTTCTCTGGGCAGCCTGTGCCAGGGCCTCCCCACCCTCACAGTGGAGAATTTCTTCCTAATATCCAATCTAAACCTGCCCTTTGTCAGTTTAAAGCCATTCCCCTTTGTCCCATGGCTGCAGAGCTGATGTAACAAGGACTGCCATGCACAGGTTGATGAGTTGTCTCAGCTACATCCTATTTCATCCCACAAAATGAACCAGTCAGGAAAACAACATTAAAGCACAGCTCTGTGATACTCCTTGTCATTTCCACTCCCTCTGGACAAGGATAAATCAGGAATTGCGAAGGTCAACCAGCCAGTGCCTGAAGTTAGTTTTAATTTCAGCTACCTGGATAATTTTTAACGATGCTTTCAGGGGTGGAGAGTGTAAACAGAGAGGTGCTCTGGACTGGTTCCTTATTCATGAGTTTGCTTTCCTTTTAACTGACCTCTTGGAGGTTTTTCTGAATGTCTGTTCAGACAGTCTCTAAGACAACACACTGTGCCCCAGGGCAACGAGGAGTTACATGGTCCTGGGTCAGAGGTAACTGTCCTCAGACTTCCTACTGATTCCAGAGGAAGATCATGCTCCCAGGGGTGGATCATGCTCCCTTCAGTTTGCACTGATATTTTGGGGTTAAACAGAACATAAATGTATCAACTTGCACAAAAGATGTGTCAGTGAATTGGGAACCACTCATAAATTCCATTACACAAGTGCCATTCTTCTTGGACTAAAATAAAAGTTGTACATCTGAACAAAGAGCAAAAGGGGTCAGTTTTATGATGACAGAGGATGTTGGCAAATGTGTTAACAAATTTTCAAATAGATGAAGAAGGAACAGGAGCTGCTGGTCACAGCCTAGGACCTGTCTGGTATGGGGTATAAAATAGTCTTTTTGCTACTATATAGAATCATAGAATCGCAGAATGGGTTGAGTTGGAAGGGACCTTAAAGATCATCCAGTTCCAACCCCCTGCCACGGGCAGGGACACCTTCCACTGTCCCAGGTTGCTCCAAGCCCCGTCCAACCTGGCATTGGACAGTCCCAGGGATGGGGCAGCCACAGCTTCCCTGGGAAACCTGTGCCAGGGCCTCCCCACCCTCACAGGGAAGGATTTCTTTTGTGTGTCTCACCCAAATTTCCCCTCTTTCAGTTTGAACCCATTAGATATCAAAATAAGCATGAGAGTAAACTGTTACACATATTATAACCAGTTGTGACACATAATAATGACACTGAAATAATGTCCTGAAGATCTACATACAGATGTTTAAGTGAAAAGTGACTGTATTTGAGTGCCATTTCTAGATAAAATATAACTCAGTTTGTCAGCAGTGCTTTACTTAGCCAAGTAGATTTCTTCATTAACTTTATGGTGCATCATTTTGCTGTTTCAAGCCCTTCCTTTCTCTTCCTCGTAGATATGATGTTGAGAATCCACTGGATAAAATTCCTTCATCCAGAAAACATCAGCACAGAAGTGAAAAGTGCCACACAGGGACAACACACAACAGCCACTCACCCTCTGAGGGGGAGAAGAAGTTAAAAGATAGTCAAGAAGATTTAAAAGCAGCAACGATTTCCGAGGAGGCGAAATCCGCAGTGAAGGAGAGGGCAAAGCTCAGGTCTGGTCTCGTTGCCAGAGGAATGATGGCTGGACCAGTAGCAAGTTCACCAGAGGTGATTCCCAACACTTACAAAATATTTGGCTTGCCATGGATTTTTTTTTTTTTATCTAACCTTCCGCAATAAAGTCATTTGCAAATGATATTGAAATGCCTCCTGCCTGTTAATCCGTTAAACCTGCAGGTTGAAAAGGTGTGGTAAGTTAGGGAAATGGTTCTGGTTAATTCAGAAATTCAAACTGTTTCAGGTGTAACCACTGCAGGCAACTCCTCCCTGCCTGCCTGTGATGTGGGTCACCAATTCCTTTATAAATCTTTCCTATTCTTGACAGCACTTGATGATGGATTGGGTTTTCCATTTTCCTGGGAAAACTGCTTTTTTTACCTTCACAGTATCTGTTTTACTCAGGTTTTTCCAAAACCTCCCATTTAATCAGTAGCAGTTTGGAACTGAAAACTGCTTTCAGTTAGAAATACGCTTCTGAGTGGATCAAATCATCAGACCATATTCCAGCAATAAATGCTTTCCAAACAGTTAAAAGACTCTTGCTTATTTTTTTCCCTTCCTGCTGCTTTTATATAGACAGACACTCTCCCTGTGTAAAATTAAGCTTGCAATAATGAGAAATTGAAATATTCTAAGTATATAATTTTAGATGATACTGAAGAGCATATGGAAGTTAAATTAATTAGCTGGATTTTTTTATATATCTCTTGATTTGGAAATAAAGACTAGAGACCTGTGGTGGGCAGTCTTTCCAGTAAAATGTCTTACATGTCTTGGTTTCTTGAGTTGGATATAACCCCAAAGTTAAGGTTTTAGAAAGTATTTAATTAATGCCGTTGGGTAAAAGAAACCATTTTTTAATTGTGTAGGTCCTTTTCAATGCTGTTCAAAATTTAAGTAAATTTTAAATATGTATTTATTATCAATTTAAAAAAAACCCACATGATTTACTCTATAACCTGATTTCTAATAATAAGCAAACTGCTTAGCCCAGAAGTTAGTGCTAGAGCTTTGCTTTTCGTGTTTATTTAGAGATGGTAACATTTTAATCTGTGGTTTCCAATGGCTCTTATTTCCAGGATCTCCAAAAGTGGAGGCTTTCGAAAAGATCCACCAGCTTAAGCAGCACAGCACAGCTCAAGGCTGAAGAGCATGAAGAACATGACCTGAGAGTCTCAAGCACTGATTTTCAGGAAAGCAAAGGATCCCCAACACAAGTAAACGTGGAGTTTGCATCAAAGACTCTGCCAGGCCCCCACACGAGTTCAGCCTCTGAAAAACTGAGGAACATCCCCAAAGATCCAGATGACTTTATTGGCAGACTGCTGTCTGAGAGAGAGAGGACCAAGACAGAGGAAAGAAAATCAGTGCCAAGCTTTGGTACAGACAGCGGTGAAAAAAGCCTGAAAGTGAGTGCCCCTCACAGACATTCGGGATCTGGGAGAGAGAAGAGGGAAAGATCCCTCAAGAAAAGCGAGAGTCGATTGTCAGGCCACAGGTAAGAATGTTTGTGAGAATATTATGTTAAATTTATTCTCCTGCGTTAATTCACATAGATATAGAAATTTTAGAAGAATTTTCCGTGAGCTCCAAACTTATATTTTTCTTTATCTTACACTCTTAATTGATCTTTTTTTAATGTATTTTTCTCTCTGTGCAGAATTTAAGAGTGGGAGGCGTGGGATGTTGTTTATTTGGGGGTTCCTAAGCAGTAGGACCCAGACTGGGGTATCTCCAAGCTGGCTTTGTAGTGGGGCTCTGGTTTGGGTTAGGTTTTAAAATGCTTCAGGTGGAGTCATCCAGGGGGTTGAGCCACTCTGGAATTGTGAACCGCTGAAGATGCTCTGGATTTGAGCAGCTGTGCCCTTCCCATGAGGGTGTAAAATCTGCATGATAAAAATCTGCTGCCTCATTATCCGGCACTTCTCATCACTAGTCCCCAAACACCTTTGAGCGCGGGGTGAGTACCAGCCACTCTGCCCCTACTCCAGATGGGGAGGCTGGAGCAGGTGGAGAGAAACCTGCATCCTACAGGGCACACAGATGTCAGTGGTAAAATGATGCACAAGGCTGAGGCTCCCTGAGGTTTGCTCTTGTTCCTCCTGGTGCCAGAGGTGAGTCTGTTTTACAATTTACAATAGCTTTCAGTTTTTATCACCTGCTGCTCCATAAACTTAAGGCACATCCCTTTCCATGGGCCATAAAGTAGTATTTCTGTTTTTAGTAAGTTTAGCAGCAGACAGGTTTTGTTGCCTTTTTTTTTTCTGAAGTGCTGCAAAAACTTGTTCATACTCTAAAACTGCAGCCAGATTTTTAAAAATTATTATTGCTGTCTTGTTCTCTAATTTAATTTCTTATAAGTCTTGAGATACTGTGTGTTGAGGCCCTGTTGAGAAGAAAGCAATTATGTATTATTTCTTTTCATTTTTATGTTAGGGGCTGTGGGATTTCACAAACTGAGTTACAGACTAAAGTTCTACATTCTGAGGTCTTAAAACTCACAAGAAGTTCTCCATTATATATTTTACTGGACAGCTGAGGTATGTCAGGCAGTGGCTGTTCAGCTGTTGCTGGACTGGAACTGGTGCCTGCAGATCCATCTTTGATGTTCTGCTTCCAGAAGGATTTATTAAGTCTCGTGTGATTCCATGTGAATGTGGAGAGCCAGCTCCTAAGTCACAGTGGAAGCAGAAGCAACGGGATCTGACTCCACACAATTCTCATTTCATGAAGATTTACTGAGTGTGCAAAGTAGTGCTGACCCATTGCTTTATCCTTTCCAGTCTCAGGACGGTTTGCTGCCTCACACTCAGCGTTATTTGAGGTGGAGAACACAGCTTTGGCAGCTCCCCAGCAAAGCTGAGAAGAACAGTTGTGTCCCTGGTGTTTGATAATCAATGTATAGTCCATTATTTATGAGCATCAAAGGCAGAGTGAACTGGATAAAACTCTTTGGGAGGACCATGTCTGACGCAGAAAAAAACCCTTGTGCTAACTTCACAACTTCACGGAGCTGGGGAAGGGTCTGGAGCACAAGTCTGATGAGGAACAGCTGAGGGAGCTGGGGGGGCTCAGCCTGGAGAAAAGGAGGCTCAAGGGGAACCTTCTGGCTCTGCAACACCCTGACAAGAGGCTGGAGCCAGGTGGGAGTTGGGCTCTTCTCCCAGATAACAAGTGGCAGGACCAGAGGAAATGACCTCAAATTGTACTGAGGGAGATTTAGATTGGATGTTCGGGAAGATTTCTTCACTGGAAGGGTGGCCAGGCATTGGAAGAGGCTGCTCAGGGAAGTGGTGGAGTCACCATCCCTGGAAGTGTTCAAAAGGCAGGTGATTGTGACCCTTGGGGACAGTGTTTAGTGGTGAGCATGGCAGTGCTGGGTTAACAGTTGGCTTTGATGATCTCAGAGATCTTTTCCACCCTCAGTGATTCTCTGGTTCTGTGATTCTGTGATTCCCTCAGCTGTACTGCTGCACTGATTTGAAACAGTTCCCTTCCTTCAGAGGGCTGGTTTGGTCTCAGAGAGAGCAGCAGAGGGAGCTCTTTCCTAAGCAGAATCCACATAATCTGTTTCCAGAGGAATACAGGGACATTCCTGCCAGCTGGTTTGAGTTAAAGCCAGCAGAGCATTTGAATTCCTGCTGAGCTCTGAGCTCCTGAAAACGCTCGCAGAAAGCAGCAGGATGCTGATCCTCCTGAAGTTAAGTGGAAGGAACAGGGAGTGGAAGTGAGACTCCAAAGAAACACTGATAATATAGGGCCTGGCTCTTACAAGACTTTTTTTTGTCCCCTCAGCCAAATCTTGCAGTGTTTGAGAGCCCTTCAGGGTTTGGCCAAAGTGCTTGAGCATTTTGAGGCATGAAAAATTACAGTGTGTGAGTGGATATTAGTGTGGATCCTCTTCCATCCTCTGTTACCTGATGCCTCTGACATAAATGCTAATCTAAAGTATTTAGATGAGTAGGGGAAAATCACTGTAGGATTAACCATTCACAGATTCTTCATTCACAGAATCTGCAATTCTGGTTTTGTTTCCCGTAGAAAACTAAAGATAAAGCATATTTTTCCTTTCATTTGCTTTACTTTTTCTCTTTTCTCACATGCAAAAACATGCTGTTGTAGCCTAGCCAGGGTAAAGGCATCCTGTGCCTACATGGGAGAGAAAAACTGAACTAAAACCACTGCCATGCTTCAGAAGACAAGCTGAATGTTATTGAATAAATGCTTGGAAACTGAGTGGGCAGGAATACCAAATATCCTGGGGAAATGCAGATGCACAGTATTTTGACTCACATGTTTTAATGAAAGAAATAATTACAAGAAGAACAGAAATGTTTGTTTTCTTGGGTCAGTGATAGTTTTTTTATGCCATGATTATATTCTTTTCCATGTCATGAGGGGTTGTTTCATATAACATGCTGTGGAGTTTGCATAGCTACCCAGATTCTATATGTCTTTTTTTTAGAGTAACACTGTTTTTAATTAATCCAGGGGAAAAAAAACAATAGATAGGTGGCAGCAAACCTTCATGTATCCTCACCTGTAAGCAAACAGCAGCTCATTTAATTTCTCAACCCATAGAATCACAGAACACCAGGTTAGAAAGGACCTCAGAGATCATCTGGTCCAACCTTTTGGCAAAAGCACTGTCTAGACGAGGCAGGCCAGCACCCTGTCCAGCTGAATGCTGAAAGTGTCCAGTGTTTGGGAATCCAGCATTCCCCTGGGGAGATTGTTCCAGTGGCTGATTGTTCTCACTGTGCAAAACTTTCCTCTTGTGTCCAGTTGGCATCTCCCCAGGAGTAATTTGTACCCACGGTCCCCTCATCTTTTCCATGTGACTCCTTGTGAGAAGGGAGTCTCCGTCTTCTTTACAGTCACTCTTTAAATGCTGGAACATGGTTTTGTTATACAAAAAGTACATATAGAATTATGTCACCAACTCCTCCACGCTCCTTCATAGCAATTTTATTTAACTTAACAAATTAAAAATGACATTTGTGTCTCAGTGTCACTTCACTGGAGAATTTGGAAACCCCTCCTGGGTCACTTTGATGCTGTTATTTATAGTTCATCCTCAAAGGAGTATTTTTCGCTGTTCCTCTGGTTTTCTTGAGCCCTTGTTCCTCTTCGTTGTGTTGGTTGTGTGTGAGGCCAAGTAAAATGTGGATGATTCACTGCTTTTTAAGTTTTTAATTTTGAGAGTTTCAAGGGAATAAAAACTTACATTTAAAAGTACCAAATTCAAGTGGCTGATCCAAGATTCCAACTAAAAATTGCCGTATCTGTAGTTGTGATTTTCTTCTTAAGCTGAAAGATCCGAAGGAACTTGGGAGAGACAATGTTGAAGGAACAAACTCAGGTCAAAGGTGGCAAACTTAAAGGCTCCACTGAGTTTTTTAGCCTGGGCAGAGCCTTGAATGGCAGTGAGGAAAGGTTCTCTGCCACCTTTAATATCCAAAGGTGGGGTTAACCCTCTCTGGAACAGGGCTTGGACCAAGTGCCCTCCAGAGGTCCCTCCCAACCTAAACCCTTCTGTGAGTCTCCTTAATCTGCATCCCCTAGAGGAGGGGAGTGTTTATCAGTAACCTGAGCCCACAGAATAAAGAACAAGGGTCTGTAATGGAATGAATTTATGATCTTTAGGAACTGTAAAAAAATAAAAGGGTGTTGAAGCTGATGACTGTCCCTGGATTAAAGACTTTCTATTACTTCTCCAGAGTAAAAGCAGTGTGAATAATGAGTTATTTGGGAAGGCTGCATGGTGTTAGAATGTCAGGATTTCCCCCTTTCATGGATTTAGAAAATAAAATTGAGGGAAGGCAAGAAAAAACACTTCACAGCCATGGAGAAACAGTTGTTCTGTCTCAGCTGCAGAGATGTGTTGCAGTTGTTGCCTCTGCAGCCTCTGAAGTGCTCTCCTAATTTTCCATGCCCCTTAATCCCATCAGGGCAAGGTGGTGTGGTGGTGTGATGCTTTGAACTTCTAGTTTTCGTGTATAAACCCAACCGACTTCCCTCCCCTAATTCCAAGAAAAATAGCATAAAAACTAGAATCAGAGCACTGAAATAAGAAAAAAAAAAAGTGTAAATCTGGAATCAGAGACCCAAGGAAACGAAAGGGCTTTGAAATCAGGACCTGAAGTTAAGGATATCTTGTCAATTTCTTAGAAGCTCAGAGGGAATGGCTGCCAGAGAGGAACAGAGAATATCGATACGTCACAACAAAAATTCCCCCCCTGCCATTAGTGAGCAAAAGGATACAGCAGTGGATCCCATTGTCCAAAGAGATCTATAGCACAGTTTCAGGAGCTGGGAGGATAATTAATTCTCCACTCATCCTTTCATTGTGAGCAGTCCCCCTTCTTATCCTGTCCCCCTGATTGCGTCTGCCATGCCCTCCTCTGCCTTGCCATCAGCCTTGGCTGCGAACTCGCTGTGAGCTCGTGGTTTCCTTCCAGCAGTCTGCCAGGACAGATGGATATTTCAGACTTCAGGGACTGGTTTATGACTCTGGAGCTTGGCTTCAGATCCCTTTTCCAACCAAAACCTGAGTATCTCTGATGCACTTCATCTCCTCCACCAGGAAAGCAAGTGCCAGCGAGTTCAGAGCCAGGATTTCTCTTCCTGCATTAGTGTCTCGACTGAGTTCACCTTAACTGGGCACTGCTTAGTGCTTCCCATTCCCAAAATATCCCTCACTGTTTGGTAATGAGCCCTTTTCTAGCAGTGCTCTGCTTTCTAACACAAATAAACTTGGGTTAGGCAATTGCCATAGATACCAAGTTCCTCAGTGGAACATTACTCATATTTCATAGAATCTTAGAAATTAAGGATGGAAAAGACCTTTTAAGGTCATTCCTTTCTATGGCAGATTAATCATTACTATATATATGTATTTGCTGTAATACTTTTTCCAGATTTTGTCTAGTCCAGTCTTAAATGACTCAAGTGACACCTCTCCCCTGATAATATATTCCAGTTTCTAGCAGTCCTTATTATAAAGAAATCTTCTGTTATATACACCTTGCATTTGCTTTTTTCTGTTATCCACAACTAAAGTTGATGTTTGGCTGATGTTTCTGTTTCTTGCTACGTATTCACCTCTGTTAAAATACTCCAGATATTTTTCAAGTTCCTTTAGGCACTTTTTGTCTAAAGTTTGTATTGTCTGCTTGTGTTTTTATCTTCCCTGCTCTGAATTTTTGCTGCTGTTTTTCTGTTAGGTTTTATTGGGTTGTTTTATATTTCCTTCACGTATTCCTATGGAAAATGTACCTCCCTTCAACTCCCTGTGTTTCTAAGGCTGACAGGGAGTAAATGGCTTTTGCTTTCTGAACCACCTGTGGATTTCTTCATCCTGAATGGAGATCAGTACAGGTGAACCCACTGTGTTATGGAAAATTCTGCCTCTTCTCTTTCACATGAAAACTTTTCATCCCTGAAAACTTTTTTTTTGTGGAGATAGGAAATCCTTAGAGCTAAAAAATACTAATCTTCCTCGAAGAAATCCTTAAAATGCTTTAAAAATATATTCAGGGTTGGGATTTTTTTTTAATTATTATTCTTTTAGGTATCTGACACTTTTAAAATATTATTATATAAATACTTTAAGGACCATAACACTTTAAAAATATTATTTTGAAAGCGTTATGGTCCTTAAAGGATTAGTATTCATGCTCTCTGTTATTAACAGGAGTAAAAGAGCTTATTTTCTGTGTGAGGACCAAGCCAATACCTGTCAGTTATAGATGGTTGGGTGCCTAAAACTGCAAAGATCCTCTCCACACATTTTCATGCTTCATTAGCTCAAGCTGAGCTGATCTGCATTAGAACATTGGCAGAGAACGCTGGCCATGAGTTTCTGAGCAAGTCCAGAGCAGGATTTGATGTTCCCTCAGTCAGCACAAAGCAACAAAGCAGAGCACAAACCAGGGGGTTTCTGTTGATAAGTCCTGACACGCTGAAACAGGAAAGTACAGTTCTGTTCGGGGTTAATAAATGAACGTCACGTTTCGTGAGGAATACTAATCAACATTCCAGTTTTAATGGCATTCTTTTAATGTAAAATTGAATTTCCAACTCGAAGGATAGTTCCATCAAAGTTGTGTCATGTACACTATTTGCCCAGCAGCTGTGGTTGGCTCCAGTCTTTCCTGCTGGGCGTTTTGGTGTAAAAGTGGTTTTTTTTAGGAATAGTGAATTCTGTAGTGTGGGTCATAATATTTCAGTGTTATACATAAAATTGGTGCGTTAGATGAGATGGCTTTGTCTAAAATAATACCTGGCAATGTGGGGAGTAATAAAGCTTTGGTCCTGGGGGGTGCTGATCAGTTCCTAAAAGTCCTCATCACCTTGAGAGCCTGTTGTGTGGAATGAGGTCTGAGCTCACGTGGCCACGGCGTTATAAAAACTAGATCCTGTTTGAAATCAGCCGGAAAAACCCAACTAAATTCCAGGATCTTCCAGCACCCTCAGCGTGTGTGAGCAACAATCCGAGGAATTCACTGCATTTTTCCCACTAGGAGAGGGACGGGCTCATCTTTGGGGAATAGGGGTTTGACGAAAAGAGGCAGGGGTTGGCAGGTCACTCAGGAGTGAAAACCCTCGAGTGTCTGGAGTTGCATAACACCTTTTATAACATAATGGTTGGACCGGAAAAAAAAAGAAGCTAAAATAAAATAAAAGTTGTAAACTGTTGTGACTTTTCGTGCCGTGCCAACGGATTTATGGCATCAGAGCTGCTGTGTGACATCTGTGGGGCTGCCATTTGCCCTTTTTAGTATTTTTCCAGCACCCCATAGGAAGAAGCACTTTGCAATTACTGGAAGTGACAAATGGCTCCTGTATCGCTTCTTTATTTTTGGAAAGGATGTAAATCTGCAAAGGTCCAGCCCGTTGCCTGAGACTCAGTCAGCCAGTTGAGGATTTTCATTGTTTGTGCAAATGTAGAGGGACCTCAGATCTTAGATCTTCTCAAATGTGAAGGAGGAACACACAGTCCACCTCCTGTTTCGCTGGTAGAGTTTCACATCGTTTTCTTTCACTGTGTCTACACACCAGCTCCAGAGGGAACATGGTAGGAAGCAGCACGTGTTCCACCTGGAGTGCCACATCCAGCTCTGGGGTCCCTGGCACAGGAGGGACATGGACCTGTTGGAACGAGTCCAGAGGAGGTTATGAAGAGGATTAGGGTGATGGAGCACCTCTCCAAAGGGGAAAAGCTGAAAGAATTTGGTTTATCCAGCCTGGAGAAGCAAAGGCTCTGGGGAGAACTTTCAGTGCATGAAGAGCTCCAAAAGAGCTGGAGACAGACTTTAGGCAGGGGCATGGAGAGACAGGACAAGGGGAGATGGCTTTAAACTGAAAGAGAGGAGGTTTAGATTTGACATTGGGAAGGAATTCTTCCCTGTGAGGGTGGGGAGGCCCTGGCACAGGCTGCCCAGAGAAGCTGTGGCTGCTCCATCCCTGGAGGTGTCCAAGTCCAGGCTGGGTGGAGCTTGGAGCAACCTGGGCTCGTGGAAGGTGTCCCTGTCCATGGCAGGGGGTTGGAACAAGATGATCTTGAAGGTCTCTTCCAACCTTAAAAACCATCAGCTGGTTGCAGGTAGCACAGGGAATTTTTGTCCTCCTCTTCCTAAGACTCTTTTCCCAGGAGGTCAGATCTCTCCCTGCAGTGACAAGTGCTTAGCCTTGCCTGTTATCTGTGTTCACCTTTTTTTAAGAATAAAATGAGATAAGAGAAAAAAAGGATAAGAGAACTACCCCATCCTCAGTGTGAGCTTTTATCTTCCAGTTTAACAGCTGTTAATAGCTTTCAGGAATTTTTTTTAATTTTTATTTTTGCTAATACCTCTCAGGTTACAGTGGTTTGGGCCGCTAAAAATCTGAGGTTTCTGACAGGAAATGGAAGACCACGAATATTCCACATCCTTAAAAATAGATGGCCTAAAAGCTGAAGGTCAAAGCCAAACAGGGTGGGTACTTCATGTGTGATCAGCAGAGCAGAGGGCTCTGTTTACCTCCACAGATGGGAATTGGTTGAGTGCTGAAATCTGGAAACCCTTCCCGGTGCTTTATGTAGTGTCCCTTAGCTGCTATCCATTTTAATTTAATGGAATTTTATCTCCCCTGGTTTATTTTACTGATCCTTGTTTATTTTGCTGGCAGCCATTTGGTCAGTTACATAAAGTATAATGGTCATATAAAATGGAGATAAATATTCATCCATAGCCTGTGGAAGAGCGTTCTGTTCAGGTGAGCCCAACTCATCAGGCATTTCAAACCGTCTTGTAGCTCAACCTGTGATTATAATAATGTTATTTTCATGCACAAACCTTATCAGCAGAGATTTTGAGTTGTCACTACAGATAATAAAATTCATCAGGACACTTACTCGTGTGTGAGAATCTATTTCTGTTAGAAATGACCCTTTTTCGATGACAGGTTTTTCATTTACCTGTTTTATGTCTGTCAGTGAGCCACCTGTTCACAAATTACCATTTCATACTGCTAATGTGCAGATACAGGTCTTCACTAAAAAGGAAATTTGGAGAAATTAAGTGTGTGTGTTAAGTCTGTTACTTTTGCCAACCATACTTGCAATTGTGGCAGAATTTATATAAAAATCTTCATGACAAGGTCTTTTTCTGATAGAAATATATTGCCTGGCATTGGTAGTGACATAGAATGCCCTTTTTTACCCTTTTGCAAGTAGTAATAGAAGTTTTTTTTTCCCTTCTCTCCAGATCTTACTGTACCAAGAGTATTGGATGTGGCATGAGAGATACACACGCAGTAGAAAAGCTGTTGTTATCAGGCAGAGAAAATAAGTTTTACCACAAGAGTCACCTTAAAGCCACTGGTGTCCAGGGTTTATTTTTTGAGCCCCTTTGTTTATTTGCCCTCCTGTGTACGTTGGTGTAAATAGGAAATAGTGGAATGTGAGTTCATTATTGTGCCAAGAGGCTCTTTCTCTGCGAGCTCAGCTCCTCTGTGCCAGTTCAGCTTTCTGCAGTGCATGAGGGTCACACAGGAATGTTCAAATATTTAGAGAAAGTACTGTATAGCATGTTTAGAATGAAGCATATTTTCTTCCTGTCCCATTTTCCTGCCATGAGGGACGACTTCCCCCTTCCTGAGTGTTCTCACCGTATGGTTTTTACGTGTACAATAAATTTTCCTGGCGCAGGGAGCGTCTGCTGACGTGGAAATTGCAATAAATGCCCTGACTGTTTTGAGAAACGCGAGTTCTCCTTAAGGAGGGAACCTACACCTGCAAAAATACCCCACTTAACCAGAAAACACCCGACATCAATCTTGGATGTCAGAGCTTTCCTCAGCCTGGTGGGAATTCTCAGCCTGGAGAATTCAAAGCGCTTTGCGCCCTGGGCTGGGTTCTTCCTGGAATGGGTGTAGATCCAACATCATCTTTTGGACTTCCCAGAGAGCAGTAACATTACAAAAACTGCTGGCAGGTGAGCTGTATGTGAATTGCACCGTGGCTGACTATATTTTTATTTAGAAATATTTTCACATGCAACACTACCAAGGAGAAGCGTTTTGGGCATCAGTGAATCAAGGGTGCTGCTAATTTGATGTAGGGGGTGATCCACGTGCCTAAACATAGGGATATAGTGGTGTTTGGGACTCTGAGGTATCCAGGCCATCTAATGAAGCAGGGAGATATGGTACAGTATCTGTAGGATACCCAAACAAGCAGAAACTGAGGTCAGAGAGGGAGCTGAAACCTGCAGTGCAGCATTAAGTGTCAGAACCATAAAATCACAGACTGATTTGGGTTGGGACCTTAAAGACCATCTCATTCCAACCCCCTGCCATGGGCAGGGACACCTTCCACTAGGCCAGTTTGCTCCAATATCCATCTGACTTGGGCTTGAAAGGTCTAAAGAACTCTTGTAAAACTAGATAAAAATTGTTTGATCTAGGAGGAACCAAAATGTGGGTTTTGGTTATGCCTGAGTGCAGTTAAATGACATAACTTGGCTGAAAACAATTACATTGGCAAATTTAGTGTCATTGAGACCCTTTCCCTGGCTTGGAGAGCTGAAAATAACTGGCAAAAAGAAATCTCAGCTGAAATTCAGCTTTAGGAAACAGAAAGGGGAGATCTGATTGTGTTATAAAATATGCCACAGTCAACTCTATTAAATTCTGTCCACTTTATAAGTACTGGTATGTTCAGTGGGAGCTCAGTGCTTCTTGTATGTCACTGCACAGATTTGCTCTCAGACCTCTCATTTATATTGACCCCCTGGGCATCCTCTTTATTTTTACCTCAGGTCCCCAGAATGTGGGTGATTCACTTCCATTCTACCTTTCCTGAATTGGGCCACCCACATTTCCTGCCATAAAACCTTTAACTTATTTATAGATAAAAAGAGAAGTGTTTGTGTTCTTACGGTATCGAATGCTATCAGCGAGAAAGGGGCCAAAATGCTTTGAAACTGGGCACATCCCGAGTGTGGTATGTCTGTGTTCTGGTTTTATGAGTCCTTCATACTCTGAAAAGGAAATTAAGTTAATGGAAAGTATGTGATATGACAGCAGTTGTTACTGTAATATTATTGTGCATACAAAGAATGTTGCTGAGGAAATGATTCCATACTATTTTTGAGAGGACTGTCAGGGCAATACCTTTTTTCCAAAGCAGAGGCCAATGAAACAGTATTGCTTTTTTGGGGGGGGAAAACAAAAAAAGAAGGCCATTTTTAGAAATAGTTATTTGAAACTTTTCCTTGGTTCTGAATTCATTTTGGGATGAATTCAACAGGAAGAATAAACCCATCTCATCTGTGAAAATATGACATTCCATTTCAGTCCTGACTTCACAGCCAAATTGAAATGCTTGGTCCTTTTAGCACTTATTCACAGGAATTTTAACCTGTTAATAATGTAATGTACAATTAAATAATGAGAGCAGTTGAAGAACTGCTACTTATTAGTGGATAAAAAATTACCTTGGTAAAGGAGCCGGTCTAACACTTATTTTCCACTTTTATTATTTAGATATTTCTAGTAGTTTAATTTCTAACTTAAATCTTCTCCTGATCCCTCTCAGGGGTTTAAGTTTAATTTTATGATCTGATCCTCAAATCACAAATGAAATGAAACTGATGTATTGAAACAGGACTGAAATCCCAGATCCAGTACAGGGTATTGCTCGGTGCTGGCTGTTCTTCATGATGAACTCCTGGAACTCAGCTTTCTTCCACTGAGAAAGGTTTTGTTCTAAGAACATTTATTTCTTGGAGTATATATATGTATATACACACCCCTAAAAATTATATGCTTGTGAGGGAATACCCCTCACAATATTTCTTATTGTTTATTCCAACAACTTTTTTCATTAAAAACAAACATTTAGCCATTCTGGTTTTTTGTTTAATTTTCATGTAGGAAGTCTCCACCATCCACTGGCTATAAAGAAGACCAGATGAAAGAAGTCCTGGAATTAGGTAAGCTGAGTTTCAGTTGGGCTTTTGCCATCATGTTCTTTCAGGGCAGCTGTGACCAAGTTGCTTCTTTTGTAATTATTTTTAATTGCATGTTCTATGAACTTCTTGGGTAAGATAGGGAAAAGAAATCATTAATATTAATCAAACAAAGGCTGGCTCATGTATTTCTATTTGTCCTTTCTGGCTAAAACTGTATTTTCCTTTTCATAAAGATGGATGACAATGTGTTAATTTTCATTTTGGTGACCTCCTGGCACTGAGTGTGCTGGAGGAAGCAATTTTTGTCATCCCAACACATTTTATGACTTCTCTTTTCTTTCTTGCAGTCAACGTTGAGGATGAAGAAACACCTGGAGAAACTAATAAGAACCCAGACCTTTCAACACTCTATATGCTTCAAATAGTATCCAAGGCAATTGATATTTCCCTTGCAAAAGTAAGACTAATAATGATGGTGGTAAATGCAAATAGGTGTGTGAGAATGTTATTTCAGTTAAGCTGCCAGAGCTGCAGTGGGTTGCTCTGTGTTGTGTGGTTATGTGGGATTTAACATATGCTGTATTCCTGAGTATATTCCTTGTGTGGTGTTCAGGGGACAAAGGCATTTAGGGATGAAGGGGTCTTCTAATTTTATTCTAAGTCAATGGGTTCGGAGTCACTGCACCAACACTGATCTGCCTGTTCCTATTTACTCACCTTTACTTTTTACATTTAATTGACATTTGTCTCATACCAGCAACTTTGGCAGCCAAAATGGGCTTCCTTTCCCCACACTGTGTCCCACAGGGTCCTTTCCTCTCTAATTTTACTGTTAGTAGGTGTTGCCCTCCCAGCTGTTGAATTTCAGGGAATATTCTGTAATGCTTTCATGGCAAGCTGTGCCCCCAGACATTATACATAAATATTTTCCAATGCTGAGCAGCTCATGGCGTTATGAGTGGAAGGAATATAGCAGGAAAAGGAAAATATTGCTCCTTTTCACTGCAGTGTTGCTGTTTACAGTATGGATAAAACAGGAGAGGGTGGTTATAGGGAGTTGGTCATTACCCTTCCACACTCCTCCTTTCTTTTCTACAAATTACTGCAAGAAAAAGAACCCATGTTTTGGATTTTTTATTTTTTTTTCAATGAACATTTTTTCCTTTCTTTTACAGGAATTAAAAAACCTTTTGTTTGGCTCTAGTCTTTGCTGCTTCAGTGAAGAATGGAAAATCCAGAGTTTTACATTTAGCAGTATACCACAGTTAAAATATGGCATCGTGCAGAAAAAGGTACAGTAAATGACTTCCTGACACTGAGCTCTGCTTTTTACGCTGAGTTTACAAAGGCTGTGTGTTTCAGCAGTGAAAACATAAGTCTTCTAAAGGCTCTTCTCTTTAATTTGTCCTGTTACCACTGGATTATGTCACCTTGGCAAGTCTTGCAGACTTGAGATGGATGGGGTGTTTCTGAGGGAAACTTGAAGTAGCTGCAGAAAGTGTGTGTGAGATGGGGAATTATTCATAGGGAGGAAGACAAGGTGGTAAAAGAATAAAAGAGCTTAAATCAAGGGTGGAGTTTGAGAGAAAAATGGTATGTGGGGGCAGTGTTTAACAAAATTGAGATGGAGCTTGATCTGTCTCAACATGAGATGCAGTGAGAATTTCCCGCAGTGCCTGGGAAGTCACGAGGAGATTTTTGCCTCCTAAAGGGGGTCAAGTGTTGAGGCTCATTCCTAAAATAAAAGGGAACAAATGCCCTTGCAGTGTCACTGGGACACTGGGACTGCTGGTGGGCTCATCTGCTTTGCAGAATCTGTAATTCTGGCCTGCAGCCACAAGATGCCAGCTCCTCCATTAAACCAGGGTTTTCATCAGTTCCCTGCCATCATCCACCAAGTGGACAGCTCTGAAATCCCCAGCAGCTCCCTGTGGTGGAAACATGTATCCAATCCACAGAAATGTTTGGTGCTAATAAAGGTCTCTCTGGTCAGGGCATTTAGTGGGGGACTCAATTACTTGGTGTCTGTCTTGTCAGCCCTGCCTGAGCTTCTGACTCTTCCAGGCTGAGGCTTCAATGCTTCAGACCCCCTTTCTGCTCCGTATTTGGCCAGCCTGGTTTCTCAGCTGGCTGATGCTCTGCCTCCCTCCCCGTAGCTGCCTCCAGAATCAAACAGATCCATTGTAAAAATGGATCCTCCCAGGACAGCCACAGCTTTTGTGCCACCCCCTGTGACTCTCTGCATGTGCTTCTGGGGTATCCACACACATGGTCTCTCAGGAGCGAGGAGCTGAGGAATTCAGTAAAGAATTGGGAAGGAGGAGACTCCTCTTTACAAAACACTCGTCAGGCTTCTGTGCTGATGCAGAAAATCTTTATCTGGCCCAAGAGAAGCAGACCATTGTACAGAAATGAGAGGAAGAGAGGCTTTGAGGCGAGGACAATGGCTAATAAACGTGTCATTAAGATGTTTAATTAACTTACCTCATCTAGTTAAACATTTCATTAGACTGATGACCTCAGAAGAAAGCTGCTTATCTTAGAAAACCTAGCGGGAAACAAAAAAGATATTAAATGTTAATTTGAACTCCAAAAGGAGCCGTGGCAGGAGTGTTCACTGGCCCACAGTAAATGTTACTTTGGTGTTTCCAGACCCTGCTGCTGGAGAAAGGATGTCTCATCACTTCCAGCAACTCACTGACCGTTAAATTCCCTGCCGTAAATTCCACGACAGGAAAGGCGTTTTGCTTCGATGTGACCGTTTCAGCTCATTAATATCTTCCTCCTCACTTCCAAAATTCATTTCAGCTGAGCAGTTGTTTGGTTCTCTCTCACGTTAAGTTTCTGTGGTGCTATGAGAGGATATTTAGAAGTGATCCTATAATTCCTTTTTAGACTGGGAGGCTTTCCCTGAAACAAACCTTGCTTGTTTCCTTCAAGTGTTTCAGGTAATTCACTCGGTAATTATGTAAGTAATTATAGAGAGGTAGTAAGTAATTATAGAGAGGTAGTGTGAAAAATTGGAATGTGTCAATACCTAAGCTATTTTCTAATTCCAGGACTTTATTTTCTGGGATCCACACTGTCCATACTGAATGTACCTGCAGGTCCCATTCCCTTGGGCTTGATGCTGCACTTGGGACAACCTGGGGATTAAACTGATCACTTAAATCGCTTGGCTATTTAAAAATAGCAATACTGGCCGCCCTTTTCATTCTTCTCCAGGGTTTTGAGAGGAGTTTGGTGGGTGGTCAGTCTCTTCTCCCAGGCAATCAGCAGTAGGACAAGAGGGCACAGACTTGAGCTCTGCCAGGGGAGGTTTAGGTTGGATATTAGAAAGAAGTTCTTTACAGAGAGAGTGATCAAACATTGGAATGGCCTGCCCAGGGAGGTGGTGGATTCACTGTCCCTGGAGGTGTTTAAGATGAGGCTGGATGTGGCACTGAGTGCCATGATCTAGTAATCACAAGGGGGTTGGGTCAAGGGTTGGACTTGATGATCTCGGAGGTCTCTTCCAACCCAGTTCATTCTATGATTCTGTGATCCCCAATAATCCCACCATGGGCCTGAGAGTATCATCCAAACCCTCCTGGAGCTCTGGCAGCCTTGGGGCTGTGCCCACTGCCCTGGGGAGCCTGGGCAGTGCCAACCACCCTCTGATGAGGCAACTTTTCCTGCTATCCAACCTAAACCTGCCCTGACACAGCTCCAGCCATTCCCTGGGGGCTGTCCCTGCTCCCCCAGAGCAGAGCTCAGTCCTGCCCCTCCTCTGCCCCATCTGAGGAACTTGGAACTGCACTGAGGTCTTCCCTCAGTCTCCTCTTCTCCAGCTGAACACACCAGGTGCCCTCAGTGTCTTCACACGGCTTCAAATAAAGTTCCTTCCCCATCCTCACAGCCCAAACCAGCTATAAATCTATTTCCTTAGGGTTTAAAGTTAATATGGCATTTCTGGCTATTGTGATTTTTTTTTTCCCCCCACAATATTAATAATTTGAAAGGCTCAAACTTTCAAATGGGAGAGCTGCCTGGTGCAGGGGGCTGTACTGAGAACTGGAACCTTTGTTTAGTGATGCAAGTGGGAACTCGAGGGCAGACCTGGTCCTGAGAGGAGCTAACACTGGAAAACATTCAGATTTAATTTCCCACTGCAACTTCGACTGTGGCTCAGTAGGGATCAGGAGATCTTTAATTTGTTTGCATAATCAGAGAAACAGATTTAAAAAAAAACCCCTTTGCTTTGACATTACAGGTGTTTGGGCATTTTCAGGATAAATAGACAGGAGACATGAAACCAGTTAATAAGAATGATTTTCACTGGAATGAGAAAGAGCTGTGAAGCCGTGGATGGAAAGAGAGAGATGGAGGGATGGCCTTAGCCTGAGTGGAAGCAGAAGTTCTCCCCAGCTCCAGATTGTTTTCCTCATGGAATGTCCCGTTATTCCCCTCAGGGTGGCCCATGTGGAGTCCTGGCTGCAGTCCAAGCCTGTGTCCTCCAGCAGCTGCTCTTTGCAGACAGTAACAGGAATAAAGACACCCGGTAAGTCAGACACTGACAGCACGAACGCTTTCCATACAGTGCTAAAAAGATCATAAAGTATTTCTCTGCTGCAGCCACTCAGGAGCCTTTTGGGTGTGAACTTCTCGTTGAGAGAGAGAGAAAGCAGCACCTGACTTAGTTGTGTTCACTTCCCTTTCAACTGTAGGAGTTTAGAGGCTCTAAATAGAATTTCTTGCTTGTGATTAACCCAAGAACCTCCACGAAAACCCAACAGGTTGAGTTGAGACCAGTGAAAGTTATTTAACTTTGAGGTCCTATTTGATTTCAAATAAAAAGTCAAATCTAGGTTTGAAAGACCATGAAACTCACCCAGTTTTTGACACTAAGGATCTCAGTGAGGGTGAAAACTAAAGTTATAGCTTTTTTTTTTTTTTTATTGCTACTGTGTTTGGTCTTTCACATTTAAATTCCTTAATAGGATTTGAATTTAAATTCTGTGTGTGTATTTTCTACTTACTTTAAAGGAATATTGTTCAGTGTCGCTAATGTGAAAAAAATTGCTTGGACTGCTCTAATATCAATGTACTTGTCACTTTGCTAAAGGAGAAGGGCTTATGCAGTCAATTGCTGGGAAATACTGCCTCAAAAAATTACTTTATGACCAGATTTCATGTATTTTCCTTCTGTTCTCAGTAAGAAATTAAGTCCATTACAAAAGAAAAATTCCACACAGCTTCCCTGTGCTTTATATGAACTGAATGTTAAATAGGGGAAAGTATTTACTGGTTTACTCTGCCACCACCGTGTGTTATTTGTGACCTCAATTAGCCTGGCCTCAATTCAGTCAGAAGAGAAGCTTTCATGGTGAGATCTTCCTTGAACTTCATTCCCTTGCAATATAAAAATTTTCATCTTGTATTAAGTTTTGGCCTTAAATATCCATTTTTCTGCTTATCCTGCCTGGGAATGTGACGGGGTCTCAGTTGATTTTGCTTAGTTTTGTCTGACATTAGTGCAAATTCACTGTTTGGGCTGTTTTTGGTGGATAATGGAGAGAAGCAGGTGCCTGTAGAACATCAGTATTTGTCTTCAGCACCAGGGAGGGGAGCTGGCAGTTAATCAAAGGATCCCCAGGCCCAGGTGGTCCAGGTTCAGGAGCACTAGTGGGTGCACAGCCCTGATACAAGACACCTGTAAACCATTAGAAACGTGGAAAACCAGGCTTGGAGTCTAAATACAAACCTGAAGGCTTTACTGTTACTGTATTATTTCTGTTGCTTGTTATTGCTGGCACTGACTGACTGTGGACCCCAAGACAAGGGCCAAATAAACAAGATGCTGTGAATTCATCACTTGAAAGTTGCCTGTTCCTTGAAGTCACTTGAAGCACACTTCTTAAAAGTGCAGAAATTATTAGTGTTCGAATTCAGACTACAATGAGACCTTTTAAGGCAGAAGGAAGCTCTTGCCTACATGAAAGTAAAACCTCAGAAACTTCCTTGCAGGAACCTCAGTGCATATTTAGATTTTATGACCAGGAACCTCCACAGAAGAATTATTTCTGGTTGTGAAAACCAAGAATTCATTTCAGCTTGGAGGACAGCCTTTGATCATCTGCTCCTCGGTCCCTTTGTGTCTCAGGTCATCCCTCGTAAAAATAGAGATGTTAATTGTCCTCTTTCACCGTGGTTCAGTGATCATAAATGTCATAAAATTATGTGGCACCCAAATAAATGGACTTGGGCCAGGTTGTTTAAACTGTGTGTCCCAACTCGTGCCAGCTCCAACCTGTCCTGTTTACATGGCAGTATTTGCCTCCTATTTTTCCCTTCCTATAATCCACATAGTTTTATAAGACTTTTTTTTTTTGTTCCTGAGATAAACAAACTTTACTTATGATGTGTTTGCCGTGGGCAGAAGCTCTTAGTCTGGCAGAAAGAGAGGGAAGTCTCAAAGTCTGAACTGAGAGGATTAATATTCCAGTCTAATTCTAACCTGGATTTTAGAATTCTCACACACTTCACACTAAGTGTTTGACTTCAGGCTTCTTTGACATTCAGGCCATAACTGTCATGTCTCCTTCCCCTGCTCTCTCTCTCAGACACATAAATTAGTTGCTGTGCTCCCTATAGATCTCTGAGTGTCTGTTTTTGAACACAGGCAGAGATAAGGGAAAGTTGGGATTGTATCTTTTTTTTTACTTGAAAACTCTCACCAATTATTTCTCATATCTCACATCCTTCAGAGAGGGAAACATTCTCTAAATGAACATTATATTCAGGGCAGACATTGGACTTGAAAGCCAAGTTTAAGTTTTTGATGTTCGATGTTTCTTGTTTAGTCTTTTGAATTATTAGATCTTTTACTCAAACGCTGGGAACAAGTTTTGACATCACCTCCCATGCTGGTAACACTCTAGGACTGATGATATCTGAATTTCAAAGACTGCCATTCTTGAAGCCACTAGAGAAAACTCCAATTAGGTTCTTCCCAGGGGCATGGATCTTTTGGCCACTTCTTCAGGCTCCTGGATATTGGGTTTTATTCTTGAATCTGCCAGTTTTCCATTATGTGACTTTTGGACCTTCTGGTCCTTTATTTCTCCATTCACCTGTTGGAAGTTGAAATAACAGGAGGCATTAGAAGACTGCACAAAACACAGCTTGTAGGATGTGTGTTCACAGTGTTCCTACATGTCTGGGATCAACAGGCTGCTGTAAACATTCCATAGTTATTCACATCACGGGGTAAGTTCCAAGCAAAACATCTAAGTGAAGATATTTCAGAAGCAGTGATGTTCCACTCAGCAATTCTGGGGCAGTTACTGTGATGTTTTAGGTCACCACTTTGGGGCACACCTTATTAAAAAAAAAAAACCATTAAATCCTAGTGTTTATTGCAGACAGTACTTTACATAAAGTTTAGTAGTAGGTAGTAAGATTATGCTGCAGATTTATTGACAACAGTTAAATAATAAAAAACCTCAAAAGAAATTAAGTCTGAAGGCCTTTGAAAACTAAAAATCATATTTAAAACATAAACATTATGTTTTAAAACATTAAACGATCCTGTTAGAGAATATTGAAGTAGTTTTATTACAGATTTAAAGACGAAGTAGTTTCTCTAGTTCATTATTTGCCAGTACAGTATTGTTTATTGTCCTAAATCAGACACCATATTCAGCATTAATCTCCTAGAGGTTAGTGGTTGTGCATTTAATCCCTTAAATTCACTGTGTGACAAGGGTATTGCCATGGAACATCCAGACTCAAGCCAGCCAGCTTGAGTACCCATAATAGCAGTCTAACCATCGTTATGAGCAACACGAGCTCATCCAGGTCCCCCAAAATACAACAGGCAGCTGCCTAAAATGAGGTTTAAGCTGGTTGGCCTCAGAGAATGGTTCCAGAAAGCCCATATTCCAGTGATGACTTCAATTGCACCTCCTCTCTTGAGAGCTCTTTAGGTGCTGAGGAGCCTTAACCCAGGGAGCACAGTGAGTGCTCTTGCGGCTTCTCAGATGCTCAATCCTCAGAGAAAGGGCGGATGCAACTGCACCTTTATACCTGGAATGTCTCCTCAGTAACAACACCGGCTTCTTCTTCAACTCACAGGGGTTTTGGCCATCCAAGCTGTCTCTTTTTGGACTGTAGAAGAAACTGAGATACCTAAACGATGAGGCAACTTGCGTCACGGTTAGGCGCGACAGCGCCTAAACAGCCTCTCTAACAGCGCTTTTGCTCTCTTGGCTGCAAACCTGCCATGAATCCGTTTGCCCTCACGTTCTGGAGCTCGTCTCTCTCTCTCTTTTGTTCCTGCAGTTGCCTCCAGCCCTCGGAAGCTCACAGGACCAAGTGCCTCAGCATGGCCCTCGCAGACATCCTGTGGCGAGCGGGGGGCCACGAGAAAGCCGTCGTGGCCCTGTGAGTGGGAGAAGCATTAATTAGCATTAATTGCTGGATTAGGATTCGTTCAGAATTTGTATATCCAGATCCAGCATTTTTTCTCCTGTATTGCAGGATATTCTGTTATGGCTGGAATTAAGTTTGCTTTGCTGTATTTGCCTACTAGATACTTAATTTATGCTGTGCAATTAGGCTGCTTGTACATAAAACATCCAGCTTTTAGATCCCCAGCTTTGGTTGTACTGGATCCTGCATGGTATTTTTATAAGTGAGCCAGGTTTTGTAAGACTGGGTAATTTCTTTTATTAGGTAAACACAGATAGCTGAAAAATAACAGACAGGCTTTGGGACACAGAAATCCTTCTTAAACCTGAAATAGAAGCAGCAAATTCAAAGACATTTCAAATTATATTTTGCATATTTTAAATCTCAAAACTGCTTCCTCTGTGATGACATTTTATATATGTTCTTCTACTTGTTTAAATGTCATTGCTCTAATATTATTTTTCAGTAAAAACTGTCATTAACACCCTAAACTTACAAATATCCTCTTTCTATGTGGAGGAACTTTTAATTCATATTAAATAGACTGAGAGAGCACAGCACAGATAAAGTATTTGCTTCACTGATAGAAATTTAATATGTAATATGAACTTACTTTAAAAGGTCTGTTTTAAAAAAGTGATTAAAATAATAATGCATGGGTCATCATTCAATTTATATAACATGTTGATTTCTCTTTAATGCCACTTTCTTCCTTTTAACTTTGTCTGAATATCCTCCTCAGGCCATCAGGAAGACAACAGTTCACTCCCATAGGAAAATACAAGGCAGATGGAATCTTAGAAACTGTAAGGCTCTCACATTCTCCATATATCCTCTTTTTTTTTTCCATCTATCCTAGCTTTTTTTTTTCTTTTTAGTACAATGAACCTGATTTCCATTGCTCTCTCAGTGTTTTAAAACTTTTATGTCAAATCAGTTGACATAAAAAAACCCAATTGGAAATAACAAAATCCTCTAGTCCGGCTCTGAGTTTTGCCAGTGTCTGTGGACAGTTGGACTCTCTGAAGTCCTTTTTGTTCCATCTACTTTTCAAGCTGGTAAACTGCCCCTGCTTTTGATGCCATGCAGTAAAAATGACCGAGGGTCCTCCCAAGTGGACCACAACAGCCACGAGCATCAGAAGAGACCGTTTTAACGTTGCTGGCCTCCTAAACAGAGGAGTGGATTGGTCAAAATCTGAAGATGGGGAAAAAAAAAAGAAAAGGCAAAGAATATTGAAGTAAAGGCCTGGATCTGAATTTTGTGTTAATTAAGAATATTCATGGGAGTATTCTCTGTGGGAAGTGCTCTGCTACAAACCTGCTGTAGGTGCCTCGCCATATGGGTACAAACCCCTGAGCTGCTTGCCCAGCCTATGTTTTCTAAAGCTGCAGCATTCCTGTGTTTGTTCTGGGAATTGTCTTTCGTTATATAAACAGTGCTTTAATTTGAATCCAAAAGTCTGTTCCACGAAAAGAAGCAGTATTTAAAAAGTCAGAATATAGGAAGTGTCGAGATGCAATATTACACTGAGTAACAACAGCAAGAGATAGATTTTATTGGGTATTTCTTCCATTTTTTTAGTGCAAATCTTTCTGGTTTTGGCTGCTTTATTTCAGCTTTCAGTTTATAAAAATGAGTTATTATTGTTTCAGTTACTTTTTCTTCTTACATTTCTTCCCAGCTAATACTACACAGTGCCACGAGATACGAAGACCTGATTGTATTTCTTCAGCAGAACATTCACCAGGTACTGTGTACAGAGAAGATCTTAAATGTGTTGTGGTTCAGCTGCCAGATTTTCTGTGTCTATCAGTCTCATATGATGCCTTCTGAGCAGTGTTTCAAACACTTTGACAGATTTTTTGCATTTTAAGAAACACAGCAACAAATTCAGTTTTAGCAAAAGTGAGAACAGCTCTTTCTGCTTTCAGTTCCATTTGCTTTTCTGTAGCATTGGAGCAAAAAAATTCACACACAACAAACAAAATAAACCCAGCCCTTTTCTTTTTCAGTTCGAAATTGGTCCCTGTGGGTGCATCCTCCTGACTGTGTCTGTCATCTTATCAAGATCAATCAATCTGTGAGTGTCTTTGTATCCTTGTTTCATAAACTGCAAAGCAAACAAACTGTGCAAAGGGAGGGAAAACTCACAATATGCTCAAGTCTCTGGTGATTTTAATCTGTCTTGGTGTTTACTGTGATAAATATGGGAAAGTTATGCAGATTTACTCAATCTTGTCTTTTTTTGTATATGTTTTCTTTTCATATATATAAATATATATATAAATATATATATGCTGTTTAAGTGGCAGTGATCAGTTCACCAAATCTGATATAAACTGCTCCATCTAAACATTAGGTATCATATGTATTGTGCTCCCTACCTTGACTGCTGACATTTCTTTCCCATACTTTAGGGATCTGTCTTAGGGAGGGATGAATAACTTCCTTGTGATGCCCCAGTCCCTCTATCAGTGATAATGAGAAGGAAAAGCTGGTGTGCAGTGGATTAGGGAGGTTTTAGGTGCTAATTTTTAGATGGTTATAAAATGTGACAGATCTGGTCTCAGTTTATTGGTGTAATGAATACGCTGAGCTTTAATGGAAAGTCATTATAACTTCTTCTAAAAACTCATTGAGGTTTGCCCAGGCACAGTTGCATTTAATTGTGCTTTTATACAGATGAAAGGTGTTTTTGTGGTACTGTGGATTTCACTGGGTCAGAATAGAAATGCTTTCTTCATCTTGTCAAATTCCACTTTTGTAAGAATCTCCAAGAGTTATCTGCAAGGGAAAACTGTTCCCTGACAGCCTGTAATAAGAAGTGACGTGGAAAGAGCAGCTGCACTTGAGAGCAGCGTGAATTTGATTTATGTAAGCTTTTATGTCTTAAATCTCTGCATTGTTTGGAAAAGGAAATAGCAGCTTAATCCAGATTTGAGATATACAATCAGCTGCTCACCTGCTGAGATCCCGGCAAGCATTTGCAGGTTGGTTTTTTTTTGTTTGTTTTATTGTAATTTCTCCCTTTCTTTTGCTTACAGTAACATGACAGCCATTGGCTTGACTCCACTTTTGTACTCCAACACAAATGATGTGAGAATTTTATAGCATGTGCCATTTATTCTCATTTGTCTGAGTTAGTCCAGGTTAGTTAAGGTATTTGTGCAAGTAATCACCAAAAACAGCAAGTTCGTAATTGCTACTGTTTGCATTGCTTCACTTGCTGTAAAATGATAAATATTCTCCAGTAATATAAGCAAGAAGCCTTTTTTCCCCCATCATCTGTCAATTCTTAACAGATGGATTATGACAAGGCCAGTCAATCATCTGTGTTTGTATTTGGGGGAGCTGTGTCTAAAATGAACACGAAAATTCCTTATGGTGCCTATTTGCATTTTGAAGTATCTAAATATTTTTACAGTTCTGCTCCAGAATTGTTTATAAATGGAGCTCTATTTTTAAGAGTTTTCATGATTTTCTCACACAACTTCATTTTAAAGTGCTGTTCCTCTTCAGGCTTGTACTGTGTAAGATATTGCACCTATCTTTTGTTTTTAAGAAACAGGGATTTTTTTCTGTCAAAAAATGCAGGTTTTTGACCTTTGCATAATTTTTTTTCTAGAAGTACAAACTAAATTTGGTCTATGTAATTTTCAGTAATCTAGTTTAATGCCTATGTCATAGTGCTTCTCTTAGGATATTATAAATATCAAGACAAATAACTCACTGCTGATACCAGCAAGAAATATGTACCATTTAGTGAGTGTTACAAGCATGGTAAGCAATTATTTACATAACTGGCATAGTTCTGGATGAATAGTTGAAGACAAGTAACAGTTGTTTTAGATAATGGAATTTTCAGCCAGGGATTGTTTTGTCCCAGTTTTTTTTTTTTTAACCAAAAATCATCAGGTTTTTACAAAAGAAAACTTAAGGGAAGTTTCAATTGTCCTGGTTTTTGTGTGCATATTTTATTGAAAAAGGCGGTTTCAGGCGAGAAGCTGAGAGATTTTAGTTTCTCAAACCCACGCTGAAGTGCTTCTGTTTGGGTCAGTTCCTCACCATGTGCCCACAGTGCTCTGGGGTCCCTTGGTAAATATCTCTTCAATAAATAATTGGCGTTTCTTGTCAGCAAGTTGAAGAAGCTGCCCGTGTCTCCAGATGGGAGGTGGCTGTGGCCAGGCCATGGAAGGCAGGAGTGGCAGCTGCAGGAGGGATGATGTAGTTCAGGATGATCAAGACTTGTTAGCACCTTCTTAAACCTGTTCTGGCAGTCCAGAAGGATCTCATAGTGCCAACAATCTCATCCAAATGTAGCCTTCTAAAAACTGTGTCAAGTCTCAGTGCTCCCAAATCCCTCTGGAATCAGTGGGGAGAGAGAAGCTTCTCTAAGAGAGTCATCCTGTCCAAAAATAAGTGTCAAAAACCCAGAGGAGAATTGCTGTGGGCAATGCTTATCTTTGTTCTTTGTTTATGGATGGAGAACTATTAGCTAAGACTCCTATTTTTTAGATTTTTGCTGTTTTGAGGGCAATTATGTGTCTTACTGCTTGGACTCCCCATCCCTGGAAGTGCTCAAGGCCAGGTTGGACAGGGCTTGGAGCAGCCGGGGATAGTGGAAGGTGTCCCTGTCCGTGACAGGGGAGTGGAACTAGATCATCTTTAAGGTCCCTTCCAACCCAAATCATTTGGTGATTCTATGATTTATTTACTTTCTATGGAAAAATTTGCACCCTAATGCTCAAAAAAAGAAAAATATCATGAGTATTTTGCCTTATTTTTAATGTCTAACTCAGAATGAGATAAATCCCCTCCTGAAGTGGTTACTTATCTCCCCTGTAAAATAAGAAAATCTAAGTCACCTACTCATAAAGAACTTTTACACTATAAATATCCATTGGTGAAATGAAATCTGGTTTATAGTGACAGGACAATAAAATGGGAGATTAAATTAAGTCTTAATAACACAGGGCATTATACATGATGAAAACAATCTCAACTGTACTTACCTAGTGATGGGCTTTAAATAGGCTGTTCTGGAAAAGGAGAGAATTCTAGCACCGCTTCTGGTAATTTAATTATCTGAGCACATACTTTCTGTGATGGGCAGAAAATAAATGATGTGTTGGGAGTTATGGTGATAAGAAATGAGAACAGAATAAAAACATGGTAATGTCTTTGTATAAATACGTGATCTTCTCATAGTTTATCTTGCATGGAGTTGTCAGACCAGTAAAGACCAGGCCAGTAAAGACACAGTAGAACTAGAACAGATTGGAAGACAAAAACAAAGTTTACCTTTACTGTGGACTGATAAAAAAATCTTTCCTCTTCGTCATTGAAGAGGAATAACTTGCAAGTAATAAAAATGTAGACATCCATGATAAGGTTGAATAAGGAGTGATTATACCTTATTTCTCAGAGTCCAAAAACTTGGGGGCTGGCAGGGAAATGCTCACAGGCTTTGATGTTAAAACTGTTTTTCCACAGCACGAGTGACTTTCAGTACTGGGAGAATGAAGAGGCCAAAAATATCAGGAGGTTCAAATAAATTTAGACAAATTACTGGAACCTGCATTGCTTCAGTACCTTTAAACCCTCTGGTGGAGATGTTATCTCATTGTACGCCATTTGTGTGTCCTACCTTGATGTTTGCTGCTGCTGCTGCTGCTGCTGCTTTCTGGGCCAGCTCCATAATTTTTAGCATTGTTACGGATATTTCTCGTAGATGGAAATTCCAGATTTCGGCCAGGTCTGTTGGGGGAGTTGTTCCAAACCACTGACAATCTGAGTATTTGATTTTTTTTTTCATTTAATGGGAACGCATGCCAGGAAATGCAGGAGTTTTGCAGGGCTTTGTAGATTTTGGTAATGAGTTTTTCATGCTCCCAGCACTAATGATCATCACTGCTCCGACTGATAACAAATGGCCAAAGAGGAGTGAGAATTCCTGAGGAAGTTGCTGAGAACGCGTTGTTGCTCCCGGGACAGGAAGGATTTCTGGTCACTAACAATTGTAACCTCTTGTGTTTTGGTTTTTTTTTTTTTTCTCTTTACAACTACTGAAAAATTAAAAAATAGTCATATTATACCCGCTCAGGGGATTAATCTCTCTGAATGTGCAAACTGTGTGCTGGAATCACGTTGATAAGAGCTACAGGATGTTTTCTGTGTACGTGGGAGAGGCTGAGCTTAAGGGTGGGTTTCAGGCCCCCATTTCATGTTGTGTTGGGAATACTCAGGGAAGCTGGGAATACTCAGGAGTGGATTACACAGGCCCAGTAATGCCCAGCTTGAGTGAACCCCCAGCCTGAAGCTCCAGCATGTAGTAAAAGCATAGCAAAAGCTTTCCCTGCTGGATGCTGGATCCTCACTGGGCTTACTGGTGCAAAACCATCACTGGACTGGGATGTGGCTCATTTGGATCCATTCATTGCATCATCAGTTTGCTTTAATTCCAGCTCCTCACCGACCAGTCCCACCCTCAGTTTTCACTGCCAGGTTTTTCCTAATCAGTGCAACAACTTTATTGCCTTTCTAGAAACTCCTGTGGCAAAGAACACATGGAATGAGAAACCCCCTTAGGTCAAATTCCGGTGTGGAAAAGCAGTGTGTGGGTTTTCAGGCTACGTGGAGACAATAAACTGAGCTTGATCTGAAACACAGCCTCACTGTGTTGCTCACAAATCAAAATGCCAGTGTTTGCATCCCTCTTGTTGACTTTATCACATACTGATAGCAGGTCACACGTGTCGGTTCTGCAGTCAGCACTGCTCATGGGGTGTCTTTCCCGTTTTTTTTTCTCTGGAGCGTTTGTGTGAGAATAAATAAAACAATGGCTTTATCTGTGGGAAAACATAAAAAAAAAAGGAGACTGATTTTGTAAGTCAAGAGGAGGCTGTGTACTTCATTAGGGTTGGCTGCTTGTAAACCTGGGAAAATACACGTCAACACCTTTTTCCTTGTTGTGGTCCCACAACTCTGCTTGCTACCCTTCTGTAGTCTTTTTTTATTTATTTCAAAAGCCAGTGTGTTTTTATTAAATTAGATAAATCACATTATGACTCCTCACCAGCCTAAGATTTCTCACACCAAGTGAGTCTGTCCTTAGTTATTCCCAATTCATCTCGCTCTCTGAAATCTCCTATTAATTAACATTTTTTTAATAGAGGGGATCATATGGTTAGAACTATGGGTTTTTTGTGCCCTTGAGCACTTATTTTTCATTCCTCTGGTACCATTTTACTGAACTGGGGGAGTTCAAATTCCTTCATCAGTCACTCTAATCCATCCTTGAAATAAATACACACAAGCACCAAATCACATTAATAGCTGCTCATTATTTTGCCCTGTGAGATGCTCAAATATATCTGTTTATCAGCTTGGTTTTACTCCTGTAATTATTTATCTGCTTGCAAGGAATATTCCAGCTCATGGAGCATCTCCATGGCCTCCTCTGGACCTGCTCCAGCAGGTCCATGTCCTTCTTAATTTGGAGGCCTCAGAGAAGAAACTGTACATTGACTGCTGAGCTTTGGCATCTCTAGCCCTGATGGCACCTGCCTTTCAGGTTTAATTTGCTGGCACATTTTAAACTGGATTATTCCATATTGCTACAAGCACTCTTAATTAACTGTGCACTTCATTACCATAAATAATCTTAAATCATCTCAAATAAACAAATGTATATAAATGCACTTGGGACATGTTGAAAGCCAAGCTGTGGGAAACTACCTTTACTCAGTAAGACAAGTTTTTATTGAGATGTGTATCAGATAATCATCACTCTTAATCTGTATCAAGCCATTTTTGGGCGGATATTCTTTTCTGTATCCTTTCTATATCATCTTCTGTACCATCTCCCGTGAAATAACCCGAATTCTGAGCTGTTACTTCACCTTTAATGTCTTTCAGTCATGTAGGACATTGAAAAGGAAAGGGATGTTCTGCTGGCTCATGAACTGTGGGTGGGACAAAAAGGTTCCTCCACCCTCAATCCGCTTTCCTTAAGTGACACCTTTTCCTGTCCCAGAGCCAAGACCTAGTTGGAGTCCAGTCTCTAATTTTGGAGCTCCCCTGAAATGCACCCACTTCTCCTCATGCTGTTTGGCTGGTGAAGAAAGGCTTTCTGTGAGATGTCCATCTGGCGTGGCCAAGGGTGAAAGGAATTGCAGCTTCACGTGGAAGATCCAATCACATCCAAATGGGGCATTCCCAGTTCTTGGTGGAATTGTATTTTATGAGTGAGCCAGTTTTCTGGGAAAAACTTTTTCAGTGGTAGTTTCCCCCCTCTCTGAGAGAGCCTGGGAGACCAACAGCGAGGGGAAATTACGTGTGGGAGCAGTTTTTCACTCGGTGTTTGCACTTGTGCAATACAAATAGACGCCATCATGTCTTCTGGTGTTGGAAAAAGATTGGGGAAGCTGCTGTTTTCAAGGGGAAACAGCTGTCAATGATGTTACAGTGCTAGCAAACAAGCAGCCTGACCTCAGTGAAAAAAATCCATCTTTGAGAATCTCAGGCCTCTCCCCAAGACCAATTTTGTGATTTTTGTCAACATGAGGGAAGTATGATGAGGTTAAATTTACCAGGAGCAGGGGCAGGAGAGAAAATAGGAGAGATTGTGTGGGATCCAGTCCTTGTTGGGGAAGAATTGAGCCCTTGTTTGTTGGGGTAAGTGATCTTCTGTGCCTCCTGCCCTGTAGGTGGCATGTCACTCAGGATTTTCAGGATCTTCCTTGTCTTTGAGGTTCTATTGTGGGAATTTGACAAAGGCCTTGTAGCCAAAGTGCTCACTGGGCAAGAGTTGCTTGCAACATTAATAAGTTCATAAATGCAGAACAGCTGCTAAGAGGTGATAAAGAAGGGAGTTTGCTTGAAGTAATTTAATGCTTTTCCTTCAAAGAAAGGCAAGAATACAGGTATAACGAGTGACACAGCCTTAGCAATATCTGTAAGAGGATGTGAGACCAAGATTTGAAGCTCTGAGGTTTATATTCTTTCAAAAGTGGATATGCAGTCTTCTAACACTTGAGAAAGAGGGGACCCAGGGACAAAAGCATAAAGCTAAAGGTGATGGGAGAATGGGGTTTTGGAGACAAGATACAGGAAGGAGAGGAGGGTCTCACAAAACAAAGGTAGCAGGTATCTGCCAAAGAAGGTCTGAAGATAAGGAAGCTATTTAGCATGGTAGATAAGGAATGTGACCCAAGTGGAAAAGTGACCACAAAGGCAAAGAAGAGGAAGAGTTGAATTAGGTTTGAGGAAGTTTGCAAGACTGGAGAAGGAGGAGCAAAATTAATGGTAAAGGAAAATGAAAAGAATGAAACTAAACTCAGAAAAAAGGGAGGAATCACGAAGACAAAGAGGTTGTTATCCTGATTCTGTTTGATATCTTGTAGGTGAGGTACTGGTATGGGGAAAAGTGCCAAAAAAAAAGGGGGTTGGACCCCTGGAATTTGCACAAATAATTGAGATATGTGACTCTTGTCTCCCTATTAAGGAAATTCAGGAAGCTTTTCACCAACGTGGGTCCAGAGAACAGAGAAGTGGATTGCATGTTGGGTGACAGCAGATTTGGTGTGGATATGGAGCAGAAAGGTTGCTTGTGGCAGCATGGGGAAAAAGTCCAGATTGCTCCCCCGACACATCCAGTTCCTTGTAGAACAGCTCAGGGTAACTCATGAAGCTGAGGAACATGCCTGAAGAGAAGGGACATTATTGGCTCATTCTCTGGAGAATTTCCTGATCTCTAAGGAAAGAGGGCAAAGGAATGAAAGAAGTGTGGTGAGCAGCAACTCTGTCACTAGTGGTGTTGGAAAACACAGAAGTGGTGTGGTTCAGATGAGGTCACACCAGGCCTTGAGTCACCGAAATGAAACAACAAGCAATTTCCTTATCACGTTAATACAAAGCCATCAGGAAAAGATGTGAAGTTTCTGTGTAGAGTGGATGTGGCTGATAGGAGGAGTAATGTTGAGAATGCTCTAAATCTAAACTAATACTCTGCCTTTCAGGAAGGAGAAGAGCAGTCAGGATGGAGCTTACGCGTTGTAACCGAATTAATTTGATGGGAGGTAGAACTGACCCCGAAAAAGTGATGGCTGCACAACATAAAGTTCAAAACAAAACAGGTATCTTTATGCCTGTATCTCATGCCTAAACTTTTGCAAGACATCCAGAGCTCTCTCTTGCTTTTTCAGACTCTATGGGTGGACTTTATTCTAAAAGCTTACCTGCTTTGTCATACCTTACCATGCCTCATGGAAATCTGCAGTTACTTTGCATCTAAATATACAGTAAATTGGCCTGCAGTTATAGCACCAGATTGAGAATTGTTAGTTAAACTGAAAAAAAAATAGAATAAACTTAATTGATAGAGACCTAATAAGAGTTTTTTTGTATTTGACATTATGCCAAGCGAGAAGTCATTTGGTAATGGGAAAATAAGAGATCTTTTAAGAATTATAAAGGTGTTAAAGGAAAGGAACTCACAAAAGCATTATCAGTGTGAGGAACTTGACTGATGGAGTTTGCCAACGATCAGTCTGGGATTAGACAGTTTTTATTCCCCACAATAACGTTGGGAAAAGGGAGTGGTGTGCTCATGAATTGTACTGATGACTGAAAAGCTGAAAGGCACTGTCAGTACAGAGAACAAATTGGGCTATAAAAAAGACTTGGCTCAGTTTCATGATGAGGGCAATAAAAAGGAATTTATTATCACTACAGAAACTACGAGGCCTTGTAAACAGAGACTGCTCACTACTGTCTGTGAGGGTTTAGAATTTGTAGATGGCAGGGCGGGGAGTTGAGCAGCAGAGCATACAGTGACTTGGAGCCAGCATCATAAAATACCCTTGGATCTGCTCTTAGGGTGCCTCAGCAGAAATAGTTTTAGGAGGTGAAGAAATATTAATAGATTGTGCCGTGCACTGATGTGTCCTCAGTGAAATACCAGGTCAGGTTCACCCATTAAAACTGGGAGGAGTGTAGGGAAAGCGTAGACCAGGGGAATGAGAAATCTGTCTTATCAGAGAATTATAAAAGAAGAAAGTTTTTGTATTTTAAGTAAAGAAGGAGGATCAAGAAGAGCTGTTTAATTTAAAGATCAATTTTAGTACAGAATGAAAATGGATCAGTAAGCAGCCTGTGAGTCAATAAACTTGGAGAAAGGGTGACTAGATCTTAGGTTTTTAAGCTACCACTGAGGAGAGTGTGGAAAGCCAAGAAAGCAATTAAGAAATGTGGTTTACTATGAAAGAGAGTAACTGAGATGTCTGGATTTTACCTGCCAGATGCAGGGAACATCATCCTCCTTCCCTCCCCCTCTACAACTCTGCTCCATCCCAGGATGGATTATGGCTGTAGCCATAGATAGAAACAGAGGATTGCTCTGGGAGGAATGTTATGAAAAGTAATGAGGAAATGCTCCTCCATCATCTCCTCACCATCCAGGGGTTTGTGAGCATTTGAGTCCATCAGTTGTATCCTGTGGCAGTGAAATGATCCTTCTCTCTGTAGGCTCTTCCCATGGAAAAGCTGCTCCATGTCTTAACCATGTTTTTTTCTAACCATCACAACATATGAAATCAAGTCTTCGTGCTTTACTTTCAGATAATTTGTCTGATCAAGGTGTCTTTTTTCCAAGACTCGCTACAGGGTGTTATTATTTCTATATCAACCTTATTTCCCGATTCTCAGCTTTTAATCTTAAAAAAGAAACAAACAGACTCAGCCTTTCTGCAGTGCCAGAATATTTGTGAGTGTGATTTATCCATCCAGGCCTTGGTATTTAGGAATTTCTTGGCCATATCCAGGCTCTCTTTACTGTCTGTTCATGGGATGGAGAAAAGGCATTTTCCAGTAGCTTCTTCTCTACTCTGCAAATTACCTAAGCAAGGTCACCTAAATTGCCCTCAGGATGTACCAGTTTCCATCCATGTACAAACATGTAAAGAAGCCCAGAGTGATCACCTGTTTATGTGTCCATTTTTAGATATAGAAATCAGTGATGTGATGCCCGTCCCTAAGTGCTTGATTAGCTTTGTCATCTTTCCAGACTTGGTTTTTTCCTTTCCTTTCCTGCAGCAAATCAAAGCATTTTCATTTAGATTTTAGGGGAATAAAGTATATTTATTAAAAGACTCCAAAGGTGTGAAAGAATAAGTGTGATTCTAGATTTAGGCCAAATTTCAAGCAGTGTAGTCTCATACTATAAACTCTTCCACTGCTGAACCCAGGGTCAGTGTGGTTACATGGATACAGGTTTAATATCTTTGCTTGATCTGTTGTGCTCAGGAAGACATTGCAGTCAGTAAGAAAGATGATTTATTTTAAAAAATAAAATAGTGGGTTGAATGTGCCAATAGATTAATCACTTCTCCCATCAGATCTATGTCTGTGAAATAAAAATATAAATAACAGAGCTGATGAATTAAATGTGCATGAATACCACAGTACATGTACATTTTAAGAACTTGGTGAAATTAGCAGGTGTGTGATAAGGTGGTAAATAAAGAATGAAGCCACTTCCTTGCTTTCACTGCTCTGAATTCCAAACAACATATTTTTTTTAAGAGGGGCTCTTCCCTCCTTCTTTGAACATTCATTTGAAACCTTTGCCATGTGCCAGTATGAAAAAAAAAATAAATATTCTGGAACATTTACACAATAAGGTACTCACCCATCCTGTCATTTTCCACATCTCCATTGTAATTATTTGAAATCCTTCTGCCTGAAGACAAGGTTTTTCTCTCTGCCAACCCCAAATCTATTTTGGGAGCAGACTTGTAATTGTGTGTTTGTTAATGGAACTGTCTGTTGCCATGAACAAAGTGAGGTCACCCATTTTCTGTGGCAGCTTTGCCACAGAGTTAAGGACCATAAAACAACCAGCACTTATTTGAATGCACTTTTTTTTTTCGTTTGTATTATTTTATTTTGTTCTGCTGTACAATCCAAACAATATCTGTGGTAAATAACTGATATAAACTAACTCATATTCTGGTAGTCTGGAATTATTCCAGTGTTACAGTCTGTATGTGACTTTTGTATTTAATATTGATGTATTTGACTTATATTTGACTCAGTATTTGTATTTAATACTCAGTATTAATACCCCTTTGTCCCAGCATGGAGTTCTGCATTTAAGACTCCTCAAGAATTTTCCTGGAAGTAAATTGAGATAAAGGTGTAGGAAGCATTTTAATAATGTCTTACTTATTTAACTTAGTTTTTGAACTAAGAAAAAGTTCATCTGATTCCAGATTATGTTACATTGGAGCATCCAGGGCTGAAAATATATATATTTTGGATTTGTATTTATGCACTTCTAAAACTTTATTAAGTCCATGCAGATCACTGTAATTTATTTTATCAGTGCATCGTCAGTGCTGAGGTTTATAATGACATTGCAGTTTCTTCTATCTGATAGTATTTTTGTCTATCTTAAATTCTTAGAATATTTTCTAATTATTTTTATATCCCAGAATGGATTGAAAACTGAATCAGATTTCTATTAACTGTCTTGAAGGCAATTCAGAGCAGTTAAAGGTTTGGCTCAGAACATCTGTGCACCTTCAGTGTTTACATCCTTAATAAACACATTATTTAAAACTTGAAACCACCAGTTTCAACGAGGCTGAAGATGAACACACAGTCACCAACAGGAGAATGAAGAGCAAATAGATTCATAATATTAAATTTTTTGGAAAAGTATTCCTGCCCTAAGCCCAACAGCATTAGAAAACATGAAAAAAAAAAGTGTAATTCACAGCAGGTGTATTTTCTTGGTTTCAATCATTATGAGCTTTCTCCAGTTGTTATAAAGCAAGTTTTTTGTCTGAAGCCACCTCGCATATCTTTTGGTTTTGCCACGTAATGACTTTTGTTTTGTGTTGATTATAAGGTGAGAAAAAAAAAATGTTTGCTTCCATGAGGAATGAAAGGACAGTTAAGCCTTGGGGTAAAGGCTCAAAATCACCCTTTTTTCGGAGAAAAAGGGAAAATTTAAATAAAAATATTTTTAAAAAGAGCAGTAGAGAATGAATTTGTCCCCTCTGGTTTCAGAGAAACATAAAGCCACAGCTCACACATCACAACCTCAAGTAAAATCATCCCGAGAGATCTTACCGAGTGATCTGAAACTCAGCAACTTTTTATTCTTATCAGCTCAGGGAATTATTTCTGCTGAAGATGGTGCTTCAGCATGTTTAAACATGTGTAATTGTATGTATTTGGCCTGGAGATTTTAAAAATCAGTACCTTGCCTCTGATTTAACAGGGTTTTTTTCCACAGACTTTACAGTATGACCGGGTTATTCCCACCATTCTGCACCAGTAGTCAACAGACATTTACCTCACTCTGCAGTCAGAACTATGTGCTGTCACAACACTGGGAAATACTGATAATGTAGAAAAAGAAATATTTACCATTAACACTGTTAATGTTAATTGCCATTGTGCTGATTTGTAGTGTCTCTTTCCTGACCTGTCATTCTGTCACGGCAGCACACGGAGCGTTGGGTCCTGAATTACGAAGGGATTCACAGTCAAGCCTTCACTTAGTCTGGTGATGACTGGGATACTTCAAAGACTCCTGGCTTAAAGTTAGAGTTTTTGGGGTTTTTTTCTGGTTTAAAGTAATTAAAAAATTATAAATGGAAAACTCCATGCTGGGACAAAGTAGTGGTGGTTATTCCTTGCATCTATTTTTGACATCTGATAGCCAGGACACCAGAATGACCAGATACTTCCATGTTTGCTTATCACCAGTGAACGTCTCCACAGCCCAGCAGAAAAAAAAAAACCACACAGTTATCATTATCTGATATTTTTAAAATGCCTGAAGTGCAGTTGCACCTAAACCCCAATAAATACACCTGCACAGAAGCTGGTGAGCCTTTGGCAGGGAGGAGCAACCCCCCCCAAATCCCCTTCGGAGGAGGTGTAAATCTCCTGGCTTTAATGCCTGACATTTGTTTCCTCGTTAGCAGGGCTGATTTGAAAGGCAGATGTTCTTCTTCTTGAAAATCCGAGATCCACCTCCAAACCCCCCATATTGTTTGTACCTACAGATGGAATTGGAGCTTCCTGCCATTGTCCGTGTCGTACGTCCCACCGTCCCCGACTGACGCATATTGTGCAGTCTGCCCATGTCACGGTGTTTGCAAGATGAAACTGTTTCTAAAACTAAGAAATGGCCAAAATCCAAAGATTATTATCATCCCATCCATGCCTTGCAGTGGTGCATGAGAGAATTTTCCCTGCCACGGCCACGCTTTCCTTGGTCTTTCCGTTGATTTCGCGCTGGCAACAGATGTCAGGCGGCATTTTGTTATGACTGACACTGGCTTGTAAATTACCTTTAAAGTAAATTTAAAAAGGGCTAAAAGACTTTTTTCATACAGGGGTGAAATACTATTTTTTTAAAAGAGGTAAATGATTTTTTTAATAAATGGGCAAAATGATTTTTTTTTTTTTTTAAAGGGAATTGTGGTTCAATGGCTACGACGTGTTTCGAATGATTTAAAGTATCATTAGGGCCGTAAATGGTGGAAATTGCATTTTACATTCTGATTTTGGCACTCAAAGGAATCCTGTGAGAAAGTAATTATCAAAAGTTTGGGATGAAGACACAGAAGGTCCCAGCTTTTTACTTAAGAAACAGACTTTTTAATGGAGCACGTGTAGCAATGTTAAAGGGAAGTGTCTGGCTACCTTTGCCCTCACCACAGCAAGTCAGCTCTTGCTTTGTCACAAACAAAATGTTTTGTGCCAATTGTCAAGAAACACGAATATTTGTGTACATAGAAGATTTTTCCAAGTCAAATGACAGCAAGAAGCCCAGATGATGTAGAATAATTAAGTTTTAATTGATGAGCATTCAGGCATTCTCTCTAGCTCTGGAGCAATACCAGCATAAAGATGGAGCCAAAACAATTGAGATCAACATATTTTATATTGAAGGGAAATAGCTTTTTATGACCCATAGAATTAATCTGTGGAGTTTATTGCTGTAGCTCTCCCAGGATATAGTACATTATGTTTTCTCAAACCTAGATTAAACATTTATTCATGTATAAAATAATGTTTGCAATTATGTTATATCTGCAGGTTAAAAATGATCACAGTTATGACCTTTATTTTTCAGGCCATCAACCAATCACTAATTCAGTAATTCCAAGAGTTATGAGAGAGGGAACCTTGGGAAGACATCACTCCATAATTATCAATAATGCAATTTCATGGAATTTCTCTTTGATTTCACAGAACAAAAGGGGCCACACAGAACCATTATAAATGTTTACACATAGAGTCCTCTCTCCTCTCTCCTCTCTCCTCTCTCCTCTTCTTATGATAGGAATAACAAATACATGCACTAAGTCTTACCTGACTGCTGGAATATGTTGCCCAGGTGTGTTATGGAGTTCATCTCCTTTGGGATATCCAGGAACATCTAGATATGGTCCTGGGCAGCTGTCTCAGGGTGGCCAGAGATGGGGTGGACAAGGGGACCTCCAGAGGTGCCTTCCAACCTCAACCACGCTGTGATTCTGTCAGACAAGTAGCGCAGTAATTCTCATTTCTACTGTTCTAACTAGTGGTGACAATGACTTCTGTTCTCCTCTAAGCTATTTCTTCCAGGTCCAGCTCTATCAGCTTTTGCTCCCCACAGGTTTTGTTGATATGTTCACTTTTTTTTTGTTTGCCTTGCGAAAAATCACCTTGGAAGGATTCACAAACACAGAGCTGAATTTATGATTGGGAAGCAGTTTGGTTTTGCTTCTCCCCAAGATTTGGAGACGTTAAGTCTAATGAAAAGAAACAGTTGCATTTCGATTTAACAGCGTTCTCCACTCCTGATTTGGTTACATTTCCCTCTCCTTTCCAGGGTGCGCAATGACTTCGATGTGCTCACGAACCGCCTCATCGGCAGCCACGGCTACTGCACTCAGGTGGGCTCAGGTGGGGCCCTGGGATGTCCCAGGGGCTGATCTCTGGGGAGAGATGGCATATCTTCCTTTAAGTTATAGAATCAAAGAATTACAGAATAGTTTGAGTTGGAAGGGACCTTAAAGATCATCTTATTCCACCCCCTGCCATGGGCAGGGACACCTTCCACCAGCCCAGGTTACTCCAAGCCATGCCCAACCTGGCCTTGAACACTTCCAGGGATGGGGCAGCCACAGCTTCTCTGGGCAACCTGTGCCAGTTCCTCACCACCCTCACAGTAAAGAAGTTCTTCCTAATATCATTTTAACCTACAGTCCTTCAGCTTAAGGCCATTCCCCCTTGTCCTGTCACTCCAGGCCCTTGTGAAAAGTCCCTCTCCAGCTCTCTTGGAACCCCTTTAGGC